>PVJS01018987.1:0-20894 GCA_004027185.1 Glis glis | reverse complement strand
GATCGGGTTCATGGCCAGCCTCAGCTACTTAGTAAGGCCCTCTGCAACTTCATGAGACCCAGTTTCAAAATAAAGGATAAAAAATAGGGCTGGGGGCATAGCTCGGAGGTAGAACGCCCCTGGGTTCAATCCCCAGTACTGTAAAAAAAAAAACAAAAAACAAAAACAAAAACTAGAAAATACCAAGTGTTGATGAAGATGTGGAAAAACTGGAAAACTTGTGTATTGTTAGTGGGAGTGTAAAATGGTGAACTGCTATGTTAAAATAATATGGCAAGCTGGGAGTGGTAGTAAATGCCTATAATCCTAGTACTTGGGAGGCTGAGACAGGAGGATCTCCAGTTAAGAGGCCAGCCTCAGCAATTTAGCCAGACCCTCAGCAACTTAGCAAGACCCTGTTTCAAAATAAAAACCAAAAAGGGCTGGTGGTGTAGCTTACAGGTAGAACACCCCTGGGTTCAATCCTTAGTACCACACACAGAAACACAAAATGATAATATGGCAGTTCCTCTAAATTTCCATATGATCCAGTAATTCCACTTTTGGGTATATACTCCCCCCAATTGAAAGCAGAGCCTCATATTCACAGAAGCACTATTCACAATAATTAAAACATGAAAGCAGCCCACATATCCATTGATGGATGAAGGGAAAAACAAAAGGTAACCTATCCATACAGTAGAATATTATTCAGCCTTAAAAAAGAAGGGAATTTGCTGGCTGTGGTAGCACATGCCTATAATGCCAATACTTGGGAGGCTGAGGCAGGAGGATTGCAGGTTTGAGACTAGCCTCAGAAACTTTAATTCTCAGCAACTTAGTGAGACCCTGCTTCAAAACAAAAAATAGCCGGGCATGGTGGCGCACGCTTGTAATCCCAGTACTTGGGAGGCTGAGACAGGAGGATAGCGGGTTCGTGGACAGCCTCAGCTACTTAGTGAGGCCCTCTACAACTTAGCAAGACCCTGTTTCAAAATAAAGAATAAAAAAAATAGGGATGGGGTGTAGCTCAGAGGTAGAATGCCCCTGGGTTCAATCCCCAGTACTCAAAAAAAAAAAAAAAAGAAAGAAAGGAAATTCTGACAGATGCTATGAGATGGAGGACTCTTAACAACAGTAAGCTCAGTGTAATAAGCCAGACACAAAAGAATAAAGTATGAGTCCAGTTATATGAGGTCCCTAGAGAAGTCAGATTAATACAGACAGAAAAGTTTAATGGTGGTCATAAAGGGCTGGGGGCAGGGAAATTAGAGTTGTTACATAGGGACAGTTTCAATTTCACAAGATGAAGAGAGTTCTGGATGCTGGTGGTGGCACAACATTATGAATATATTTAATATTATTGACTATAACTTAGCTATGGTTATGATAGTAAGTTTTATATGTATTTTGCCACAGTAAAAATAAAAAAACCTGCACAAGGATGTTTAGAGCAGCTTTATTCATAATTGGGGGAGAAGACAAGGTTGGCTCCCAGTGCCAGAGCGATGGCTGAGTAGCATAAACCAGACAGTTCAGACAGGAGCCACAGGGCACCCTCCTGAACAAACCAGCTTCCAGAGTGTGGGGCCCTTGGCCCAGGGCCAGAAAACTGGCACGAGGCAGTCCACAGGTAAAAGAATTATCCCATGAAAGGCACCCCGTGAATGCCCATTCTGGCTCCCCTTTGTGTCCTGCTCTGGCACTGGAACTCCAATGTGGCTGGGGTTTCTCAAAGTAAAATGCACACATACACGAGTGACAGTACCATGAGCAAGTGGGGTCTACTCCAGGAATGCAAGATTGGTTTAATATCTGAAATCAATGTAAGCCACCACCATCAGACTAAAAATGGAAACCAAATGATCTTTTCAATAGAAGCAGAAAAATTCAAATTCATGTAGCATAAAATTATCCACTTTAAAGAAACCATTCAGTACATTTAATATAGTCACATCATCCTGCAAACACCACCTCTATTTTTCCCAAGCACACCACAGTGAAACTCCCCACCCATTAAGCATTTTCTTCTTCATTCCTTCCTTCCCTCAGTTCCTAGCAACCATCAAACCATGTTCTGTCTCTGTGGGCCTGTCTACTCTGGGTATAAGGTATAGATGGAGTCACACGATATGTCACCTTATGTATCTGGATTCCTTTATTCGACATCAATAGGTGAGTTGAGACTCAAACTGGATATATCTATAGGCTGGAATGCTACAGCATGGCGATGAAAACGATGAAAAGAATGGATGCTGATACACACAACATGGACTGGCTGCGTTTCCTGCTGCTGCCGTGACAAACTCAGTGGGATAAACAGCACAACTAGGAGTCAGAAGCGTCTCTGGCAACAGTTAAGGTGCAGCAGGGCTGGCTCTTCCTGGAGAGTCCAGGGAGCAGCTGCTTAGCCTCTGTAGTTTCTGCAGACATCACAGTCCTCAGCCAGAGCTGCCTGCCCTCCTTTGCCTCAGACCCCCTGCCTTCTTATGAGGACCCCGTGATGACACGGGCCATCCAATCAGGTCATCTCCCACGACAAGGCCCTCAGCCCCATCCCCTTGGCAAAGCCCATTTTGCTGAGTGAAGTTGCATCCATAGCTCCCAGGCCCTGGGCAGGACATCTTTGCCCCCCACCCAACAGATGAAAAGATGAACCCTAAACTAAAGTAACTATGCTGAGTAAAATAAATCAGACCAAAAAGAGAATCCATACTATGGATACCACTTACATAAAATTCTGAGAAGGGAGACTAACCTGGAGAGGGAGAGCAGGCCAGTGTCTGCCTGGAACAGGTGGAGTGGGAGGGAATGCGCAGGGGCCAGGCCTGTTCCCCACCGTAACTGTGGTGATGATGCATTTGTGTCAAACCTACCGAACTATCTGACTTACCCATATGCACTTGACTATATGTCAGTTGTGGGAGTCAAACAGCTGACAAGGCCGGCACTACGTGTCTTGCCTACCTCATGGGTGGCATCAACAAAAAAACCACCTAGGATCCATGGGCCAGGATCCTGGCCAGCAGGGTGCCACCCCACCGTGCTCATGGTGTCCCTGCCCTTCCTGTGCCCCCAGCTCACTCCGACATACCCTCTCTGTGCAGGTCTCCATCTTGCCCTCTCAACTGGCTTTGCCCTCAGCCTGTGAACAGCACAAGGCTTGTCTGTGCAGAACAAACACTTGGTGACCCTGCAGCTCCCTGTCCGATCCAGCCTCTGCCCTTCAGTCATGCCGATACCTCAGCCCACAGCTGGCAGGTGCCTCCCAGGACAGGGCAATGCTCTCCCTTCTTCTCCATATCTAGCACTCTGTTCTTCCTGGATCGCACTTCTGCCGCACTCCTTTGTCTTACCCTGCAAGTGGTGCCAGCTGTCCCCCTGCTGCCTGCCACTCCCCTCACACCTGGGTCCCAGGCAGGCTCCAACAGGCTGCCTCCAGAGCGGGGAGAGAGAGAAAGTTACCGTGAAGGCCTCTGCCTGCTTGAGGTCGAGCTGCCTGCCTCGCTGCTGACTTTAGGAGGGCACACGCTTCCCAGTCAGTGCTGCATTGTCTTTCCCAGAGACTGCCCTTCTCAGTCAGTTCTCTCTGCCCCGAGTGTGCTGGGCGTTTGTCATGAGTGGAAAGCCTTCTGTTCCTAACAATGGCACCTGGCCTAGCAGAGAGAGGCCGGGCTGTGGAAGAAGCCCTTCTGCCTGCCTCTTCCTGAGCAGTGTGAACACCACAGGTACCTAGTCTCTAAAGAGACACACCAAGGTGCTTCTCTCTGGTCTTAAAATCCCCAGTTATCTGAGGTGAAAGTGAACAACAGGAGGTCTGAACACAAGAAGGTGTCATGGTTAGACATCGAATGCCCCCTTAAAGAGCTCATGCGTCAGCTCAGGGTTGATCTAGTTAAGTCGTGAGGGCTGCAATGGATTAACCTGGGTAGTAACCTAGGCAGGTAGGGTGTGGCTGAAGGAGGTGCGTGGCCTTGGGGATGGTTCCTCCTCCCCTCGCTTGCTCTCTTGCTTCAGCCTCCATGATGTGAGAGCGAAGCCTTGTGCTCTCCCTCTCTGCTTCCCGCACCGCCATGCCCTGAGCTTCACAGGGACTGAACCCCAAATCCCCAAGGAAACCGTGAGCAAATGAACCCTCCTTCCTCTCAGTTGCGTGGCCAGGTCTTTGGATTACAGCAGTGAGATGCCGACCGAGACAGAAGGGTCATCCTGGTTTTGTCAGAAACAGCTCAAGTGGTGAATGGGTAAAGCCCCACATGTCCTCAGACGCTTTTCCTACCTCTGCAAGTAGTGGCTGAAAAGTCAGAATGTCAATCTTTTGTTCCACACATTTTTTCAGTCTATCTGGTATTGGATACTGTGGAAGAAAACTTGGAAGCTGTCGTCTCGAGTTCCTTAAAAAAATAAATTCACAAGTTAAAAGTAATTCTTAATCATCCAGACATTTTTATATGTAAACTTTTAAATATCCCTTATCTGAAATGCTTGGGACCAGCAAGTCTTTCAGATTTTGGAGTATGTGGGTAGACTTTACCAGCTGAGCATCCCTAATCTGAAATGTTCCAAAATCTTAAATTTTTGGAGCATTGTGTTAGTACTCACATTTCAGATTTCAGAGGAATTTGGATTTTCAAATAAGGGATGCTCAACCTATACTAGACATTTCTACTTGGACGTCCTCTCCTGTTTCAGGAAGACCTGATATAGGCAAGCTGATATGTGCAAGCGGCATCCCAGGTCCTGGGTCCTGACCTCAAGCAAGCTCTGCTACTCTCACCTCTGGAATACGGAAGAAGGCAGGTCTGCTCCGCTGAGAGTGGACAGGATGTCCGGGAGCCTGCAGGAACCAGGCTTCAACCTTCTGAGGAGCTAAACTCCTACTATTGGTTTTTATATTTTTTCTGTTGTTTTGCGGTATTGGGGACTGCATTCAAGGGCTCTCAACCACTGAGTTAGGCTCCCAGCCCCCCTTTTTTGGTACTAGAGATTGAACCTGGGGGCATTCTACCTCTGAGCTACAACCCCAGCCCTTTTTATTTTTTTGAAACAGGAACTTGCTAAGTTGCTGAGGGTCTCCTTAAGTTGCTGAGGCTGGCCTGAAACCTGCGATCCTCCTGTCTCAGCCTCCCAAGCACTGGGATTGCAGGCTTGCACCACCACACCTGGCTATTACTGCTGCATTTTTAGTAAGGGCATGAGTATTAGAAACTATGCCCATACATCATTGCAAAGAATACGCTTGGTGATGTCTGTGCTGTCTGGGTCCTGCAAACATCTGTGTTTCTGAGCTGAGGAAGTTTGACTTCACTTTCAAGTGTCTGTCTTCCCCTAGAATGGGCTGCAGTTGGAGTCACAAAAATTCTGCCCCCAACAGGATGAAGAACCTCACCACTGCTGTAGGCAAGTCTAACAGAGCCACAAAATGACAAAAAATAAAAAATGGAAATAAAAAGGGGAGAAGAGGAGACAGGAGGGATAGGAAGTTGGAAGTCAGAGTTAGGTCTATCCACACATGTCAAGTGAGGAGATGCCAAGCACTGCCTCCCTCATGCCTACCTACCTCTCCACTTCAGCCTGCATCTGAGTGAAGGGGAGGTGTGGCTCCAATCTCCTATTCCAGGAACACTCAGCTCCCACCCCTATTTGGTAGCTCAGCACCCAGCAGGCAGCCTGACAGTGCAACTCTTGGATGGAACTGCTACAGCCAACCCCAGAGCCGCCCCTGACAACACCAAGAGGGCCACTGCCTCTCATCCCAGAAACGGGTGTCTTCTCACCTACATTTTGTGGGCAGGGTTATGCAGGAGCACACATGTGAAGTGTATGTGGAAAGCAGGGGGCACAGACAAGTGACAGCCGAGTACTGATTACTAACATGAATAGGTCAGGACACACTTGGGTCACTAGCCACTCTGACCACATGGCCTGAAAAGACAAGCAGGATTCATAAAGTATGGTTCACAGCACAGGAGGCTGAAAACTCGGCACAAGGTGCTAGCAGAGAGGTCTGTTAAGGGAACACTCTCTCCTACCTAGGAAGGAGTGAGACTGAGCACAGCAGCTGCCTGACGCTGGGTCCTGGCAGGACATGCAGGTCCTGTGACAGCTGAAAGTGAGCACCCACCACTACCCACCTGCTCCAGGCAGCTCTAACCAACCAGGGCCAGGCCTTCTGGGTAATCAATCTGACCAACAGGAAACCAACATCCTTGTTCAAGAGACAATCCTATACAGGGACATGCTAACAATCCAAGGGAAATCCAAGGCGATGGGGGATTAAAATATTATGGCTCTTGGTCTGTGTGTTTCACTTTTTCACTCAGTCAACTATACCTGGACGGTGGCTAGAGTACCACTAGGTGAGAGCCAGCGGCTCCTGAAACTAACAACCAATCATCAAGGCCTCTCTGTGCCTGGCAGGCCATGGTATCAGCTCACTACCTTTCGGGGGGCCATCCCCAGAACACGACCCTTAGCGCTTACTGATTTTCTGTGCTAGAAAACTCATTTACTTCTCAAACTGTTGGAAGCCTTCTTAGTCATCAGATTTGAGATCACCTTGGTCTGGCTTGGGAGGGGCACAAGCTGTCTGCTCAAGTGGGAATTGTTTGCATGCAGACAAGTTTCCAAGCACCAATTTTTGTGTGTGTGTGTGGTACTGGGGATTGAACCCAGGGGCATTCTACTTCTGAGCTACACCCCCAGCCCTATTTTTTATTCTTTATTTTGAAACTAGGTCTCACTATGTTGGGGAGAACCTCACTAAGTAGCTGAGGCTGGCCACGAACCTGCGATCCTCCTGTCTCAGCCTCCCAAGTACTGGGATTACAAGTGTGTGCCACCTCGCCCAGCTCAAATGACCAAATCTGACCTTAAATAAGCAGGGACCCTGACATAAGCAGGGACCCTGACAACCTCCTTGTTTACCCTTTCCTTCCCTGATTCATCTGTGACTTTGCATTGTTAAAATGAAAAAAAATTGGCAATTCTCGTCCTGTGGGGAGGACTAATATGGTTGTTACAGGCAGTCTCTGCAATCTTCACCATTAATGTATCCAAAATTGTCAAACCTATTGTCAGATTTGATGCATGTCAGATTATATCTTGTGGCAGCCTGAAAAACCAACGACAGTTCTCCCAGGCTGACAAATACTACTGGCCTTGTCTCAAAGACAAAAAAGGAGGAAATGTTGGAAGCCTTTTAGTCATCAGCTTTGAGGTTATCTAGGTCTGGCTTGGGAGGGGCACAAGCTGCCCACCCAAGTCAGAATTGTTTGCATGCAGACAAGTTTCCAAGGACCCAATGGGACTGATAATCACAGACCCTGACCATAAGCAGGGACCCTGACAACTTCCTTGTTTACCCTTTCCTTCCCTGATTCATCTGTGACTACCTTGATGTTTTTCCCTGACTCATCCCAAGACTGCTTTGCTGCCTCCTGTGATTATTTCTTATGATGTTTTCTTTAAAATTCTCAATAAAAGGAAGACACTGGTGGAAAAGATCTAGGTGAGATATCGCTCTCCTCCTGATGCCTTGTTTCTCCAACCATTCCGCTGTTGTTCATGCGAGAGACTTCTAATCAATTAATCAACATCAACACCATCCGTGACATCAAACTACACAAGGTAGGGACTATCATTTACAAATGAGACTAAGGCTCAGAGAGGTTAAGAAGTTTGCCCAAGGTCACATAGCTTCTTGGTAGTAGTGCTGTGATTCAAACAATGGTCTACTCTAAAGTTAAACAACCACATAGTATTCTTTTCTGCTAATACATTTTCCCTTTGCTCTGCACTGGTAAAAGTCCATAGTCCCTTATCTTAAACTGTTAAGGAGTGACATGTGATTTGAAATCCAGAATTTTCTAGTATTAGAAAAGCAATATATCTGGCACCCATGGGTTCTGGGCAGCACCTAAGCATAAACCCTCAGGGGTGGCACGATAGACGAATGTCCCCTTCACACAGGAGAGCCACTCAGCACCTCACATCTGTCTAAAGGTGCAGCAAAAGCTGCACTTGTTTCCTGATGGTACCTTTTCTGTGTGGTCACGACAACTGTTGTTTTTGTGGATGCTGATGCTTGGGAACTTTTAGGCTTTTTCCATGAGAATGGTTCACGGACACCTATCAGCGCCTCCTCGTTACTGACCACGTTCACTTCCAGGTGCCTCCCAATGAGGAAGCTGGAGAAGCACAGCAGGAGGAGCTCCCTGCAGCGGCCCGAGTGTCTTGAGAACAACATGAGATGCTTTAGTAACAAATAAGACAGGCAAATGCAACATAACTTCCCTCTGTAGCTTTAAGGAAAGCTACAGCGCTATTAAACAACAGTCATGCTGAAATTTTTATCATTTACAGAAAAAATTTACTCTCTAAGACAAGCAATGTAATATTTTCCCAAGATAAAATCAAGGGCTTAAAATAGTCCTTGTAATTTTCAACTTTAACCAGAACGACATTTTCAATATTCCCAAATTTATATATATACACATATATATACATGCACATTTCTGTATGTATGTATGTGTACTGGGGATTGGACCCAGGGTCTCACACATGCCAGGCAAGTGCTCTACCACTGAGCCAAACCCCCAGCCCTTTTTTTAGATGTCTCACTACATTGCTCAGGCCTAGAATTCACCATCCTCCTGCCTCAGCCTCCAGCATAGCTGGGATTACAGACATGCCACCATGCCTGGCTCAATAGTCCAACTTTAAATCAGAATGTATTACATGACCAAAAATGTGCACTAATTTTTACTTGTTCTCTGGGCAGAAAGCACTCTAACCCAGGTAGGCTGTGCACACTGCACTCTGCTCTTATCTACAGCGTTCTCACCTACTTCCACACTATCATAATGCCAAACTCATTAAGTGGACTGCATCTTACGCAGTTGACTGAAAGACTGCTGTTTCAATAGTCACTCATAATTTGATGCTGATGGGCTTGAAGCAAGACAGTAATTTAATCAGAATTACATTTTTTTTTTTGCGGTACTGGGGATCGAACCAGGGGCATTCTACCTCCAAGCTACACCGCCAGCCCTATTTTTTATTATTTATTTTGAAACAGGGTCTCACTAAGTTGTGGAGGGCCTCACTAAGTAGCTGAGGCTGACTGCGAACCTGCAATCCTCCTGTCTCAGCCTCCCAAGTACTGGGATTACAAGCATGCGCCACCACGCCCGGCTCAGAATTACATTTTAAAAATATTCAGAACTAGCACATTTGGATGGCTGATGAGAGGCAAGGAGGCCCAGGTCTCAAGTGCTCAGCTGGGAGGTGACTACATAGTGTCAGCCTGAACAGTGGCAGGCACACAAAAAGGGAGAACAGGAAAAGCAAAGACCAGGGATGAGCTCTGTGTGTGTGTGTGTGCGTGGGGGGGCAGGTGGCTGCAACCATCAGGAAGAGGGAGAGAAGAGGGGAGCTCAGGTGTGGCACTTCGGCACTTCAACCCGGAAGGCAGCTCTGTCCCATCCTTCCCTCCTCTAGCCCCCAGTTTGCTGCACTGTGTCTCAGTCAGATGCCTGGTGGAGGTGGGGAGGGGTGGAGGTGGAAAGAAGCCTGGGGACACCAGGATGCAGTGTAGAGGAGTTCCGGGGTGGCAATGACCAGAGGCTCAAAAGCAGTAGAGGAGCTCATGCCCAAATGGGTCATGAATACTCTATTTTCTTTGCAAAAAAAGAGTTGAGCATCTGCTGAGGATGAGGAAGGGTGTTGAGCCAGCACCCCTTGCCTCAGGTGGCCATTTTCTGGACCAATTTTTTTTTTTTTTTTGGTACCTGGGATTAAACCCAGAGACATTCTACCTCCAAGCTACACCCTCAGCCTGATTTTATTTCTTATTTGGAAACAGTGTCTCATTAGGTTGCTAAGTTGCTGCGGCTGGCTTTGACCTGTGATCCTACTGTCTCAGCCTCTAAGTACTGGGATTGCAAGTGTGCGCCACCACGCCTGGCTGGACCAGTGGTTTTCTTTGTGATTTGGTTGCATCACAAACAGCCATGGATGGTTTTATGACATCTAACCTTAGAAGCATCACAAATGAGCCATAACAGGCACACGGGCAAGTGCCCCAGCATAAGCTCTCTCTAGCCCCCAGTGACCTACTTGGCTTCACATGTTACCGCAATGAAGGTTCTTCCCCCTGGAGGGATGAGCTCCCCGGGCTTGTGCTCTGTCAGCTGTTTCTTCAATGGAGTGTTTTCTTTTTCTCCACTTTCTCCTTCACAGGCACAATCATCTGAGAAATGAAATTTAAACCCAAAAAGGTAAATTTATTCCTAACAATGCTGGAAATGGTCACAGACACACGAAACAAAGCCGACCCCAGAAGGTGAGGGACAAAACAAACAAAGAAAGCAGTCCAGAGGAGGGGTATAATCACAGACCCTCCAGGACTAGGGAGGACTCTCATTCCAGCAATCCCCCCAGTTCAGGAAACAACCACCACAGCATGTGTATTTGTCAAGCTGTTTTTTTCTCCCTCTCCCCAACCCTGAAATATTAAGAGCAGAAAGATCCAAACCCAAAGAGCTCAGGCATAAAGCACTGCCGGGGCACAGAATTGAGACCTACTGGCTCAGCCTCAGCCCCTGCCCTTGCACCCCAACAGCGGAACTGCCCACCTGGAGAGGCTTTTGTGTTGTTCATCAAACTGCTCTCCAGTGGCTCATCAGTTTTGTTTTTTCTGTGGGTATTTATAACATTTTCATCTGAACAATGCTTCTCCTTCTCAACAAAAGATGCCTCTGGGCAGGCTTGGCCTTCGTCCAGCGCCTGGAACCTGAACTGCTGAGCTCTATCCCAGCCAGCCAGTTTGCAGCTGACTAGGTCTTGAGGAACATCTCCTTTATTCCTGAAAAAAGAAAGAGCGCCACCAACAGACAGGGTTTCCAGAGCTGAGGCACAGTCACCAAAAACAGAATCCAATCTCATGAATGGCAACTGCAACTACCTTCATGAATTTAAGTTAAAAGGATATTTTGTGGTGAAAAAAATTATAGATTCTTAAAAAGAAGAAATAAATGGGCAAAGGACGGTTGGTTCTACAGAAGTTCTAAAATCACAGTTTAAAAACCATGGTGTCACTTTGCTGAAAACTCCAGAGCACACTTACTCTATCCAGATCACCAGAGTTTTACTTCCTCCTTCCTTCAGTGTTCCGAAGTTTGTCATCCTTGTAACCTCAACGTCACCTTTGTTTTTCAATAAGAAGGTTCCATAGGACTCCCCGGGGGCCTCACCAACAGTGGTGGAGTCTCTGAAGAAAACGCCAAAGAAAGGTGCTGTGATGTCAGGAGGCTCGCAGGGCAGCTGCCCCTCCACACTTGCTTCCCACCTCGCTCAAGGGCAGATAGCTGGATGACCTCACAGACATGTCTACCGGACTACAGGCAGAGTTCCACAAGACCCAGAATTTCTAAGGATGGCAAGTTAAGAATGTCATAAATCTCCCAAAGACCAGAAAAAGAGGTGGCACAGGTGGCACCTGACCTACTCCCCCAGAGGTCTCACCCCTCTTCTCTCCACCTGGCCCCCTTGCATGTCAGGGATCCACTAAACTTGCACTTGTGAAGTTTTTTGCTTTGAAGTACAGTCACAGGCCACATAACAAGGTTTCCTTCACAATGGACCACATATACAATAGTGCACCTTTTCCATGTTTACATTTATTTAGATACATACTTACCACCATGTTACAATTGCCTGCAGTGTTCAGCACAGTAAAGTGTCATGAGAGTTTGTAACCTGGGAACAAAGGGCTGTACCATTCAGGTTTGAGTAACTATACTCCATGATGATCACACAATGACAAAACTGCCTGATGAAGGACACATTTTCAGAACATATTCCCACTGTTAAGCAACACCTAACCATATATGAAAACAAATGGGAAGTTTTGCTCTTTGGAAAGTGAGAAGGTTTTACTTCCCTTCAAAATGAGTCATCTACTTCCCTTCAAAATGGAGTCATCTACTTCCCTTTGTCCACACGCTCTTTTCAGCAGGTCAACCCAGTGCTTCCCGGCCTGTAGCTTCATTAACAAAACAGGGCCTCCAGAATGAACCTCTACATTTCAGGCCCCTCCCACAAATTCAGTGACCCCTTCTCGGGCCAGCCTGTCCCTCCCCTGCTCTTCTCCTCCCTCTGTGCAAAGATGTAGTGTGCAGACTACACACATTTGCCACAGATGGGACCAGAGTGCAAAGCCAAGGGAGTTGAGAGGCCTCTAGGTTACTGGCTCAACCCTGCCCTCAGGACGAGCTCTATCTGCAAGGCTCTGGGGCTAGAAGTTGAGCAGAAGTTGGTTTTGCACATTATAGCTGTTGATCAGATGCTGGAGTCTGTAATGAGGGGAGCAGCCCTAAGCTAGAAGCAAAGCCCAGCATCTGCATAGGGACTATGAGCCGTGCTGGGAAACAGGCAGTGTGTTCAGGCTCGCCGTCCCAGCAGCTTCCACCCCACAGTCAGGAAGCCCAAGTGAGGACAAGAAACAGGCATGCTGTGGGGCAGACACAGATCTTCACACAGTCATGGCCTGGAAAGAAGAGTCATACACGTGGCCATGACACCCAGGGACCTGCGGTCAGACCCACTGGCCATGCTGCAGGGTCCTGGCTTCCCAGGCGCATGGAGGAGGCGTCACAATGTCTGTGAGGGCTGAGTCAAAGAATGCAAAGGAAGCCTGGAGCCAGCCAAGACCCAGGGGTGGGGTCCCAGTGAGTGAGCCGGCCTGCCTTATCCCCTGGCACCCCACAGCTTGGCAAATGCTGAGAGGACACGGCGGGGGTGGGGGGATTCATGTCTCATTCCCCTGCCCCAGAAGAAAAGCAGGGTCCCCAGGGGAACCAGGCTCCAAGTGGCCAAAGACAAGTGTCTCAAGCAGAGTGAAGGCAGAGTGCCACTTACAGTCCAGCTCCTGCTGCCCCTCCTGAACCTCCATGCATCTGTTGCCACATGCACCTGCCATCAAGTGGCATGGGGCTGGCTTGCCACATCCAGAAACCAAGCCAGGTGCCAGACAGGGGGCAGGAAAGCAGGCAGAACAGTCCCTCACAAAACTTACATTCTACTGAGGAAACTGGATGGCAGTTACAGTAATGAAGATGTATGAGGAGTTTGCTGGAGGTAAGTGCCAAAGGTAAGAGCAGACAGGGAAGAGCCCAGCAGCAGGACTGGGGCTGCCATGCAGAGATCAAGGAGGGCCATTCCATTTTCTACACATACATACATACATACATACAAAAAGAACAACATAATGGGACATCTAATCACCATAAAAACCTATGTCCAATGTGGGTTTTTTTTTTTTTTTTTTGCGGTACTGGGGATCGAACCCAGGGGCATTCTACCTCTGAGCTACACCCCCCAGCCCTATTTTTTATTCTTTATTTTGAAACAGGGTCTCGCTAAGTTGCAGAGGCCTCACTAAGTGCTGAGGCTGGCCGAGAACCCGGATCCTCTGGTCTCAGCCTCCCAAGTATTGGGAGTACAAGTATGTGCCACCACGCCCTGCTTAACGTGTTTTTTAAAATGATAAAATGTGAGCCAGGCGTGGTGGCACACACTTGTAATCCAGGTACTTGGAAAGCTGAGACAGGAGGATTGCAGGTTTGCAGCCAACCTCAGCTACTTAGTGAAGCCCTCCACAACTTAGTGAGACCCTGTTTCAAAATAAAGAATAAAAAATAGGGCTGGGGGTGTAGCTCAGAGGTAGAATACCCCTGGGTTCAATCCCCAGTACCGCAAAAAAAAAAAAAAAAAAGATATAAGATTCCACCCCAAAGTGGCAATCATTGCAATCATTGCTATGGTTTGAATATCATTCATCTCCTCAGAAATTCATGTTGAAATTTAATTCCCATTATGAGCTATTAAGAGGTAGGACCACAGTTAGATGTGGTGGTGCACACCTGTAATCTGAGTACTTGGGATGTTGAAACAGGAAGATCACAGATTTGAGGCCAGCCTCAGCAACTTGGTGAGACCCTGTTTCAAAATAAAAATAAGGCTGGGCATGGTAGCACACGCTTATAATCCCAGTACTTGGGAGGTTGAGACAGGAGGATTGCAGGTTTGAGGACAGCCTCAGCAAGTAGTGAGAGTCTCATCAACCTAGTGAGATCGTTTCAAAAAAAAAAAAAAAAGGGCTGGGGGTATAGCTCAGAGGTAGAATGCCCCTGAGTTCAATCCCCAGTACCAAAATAAAAAAAAAAAGAAGGGCTGGGGTTGTAGCTCAGAATGCCCCTGGGTTCAGTCCCAAGTACTGCAAAAAAAAAAAAAAAAAAAAAAAAAAAGGGGTGGGACCGGGTGACACCTTTGAAAGGTGATTAGGGCTCTGCCTTCATGAATGGGCTAATCCACTCATGCAGTTAATGAATGGGCCATCTTGAGGGGTCTGCTATAAAAGCCAGTTTGGCTAGGGCTCTTGTACACCCTGTCTCTCACTATGTGATGATCTGTGCTGCCTAGGGGCTCTGCCAGCAAAAAGGAATCAGCAGATGCAATCCCTGACCTTGGACCAGAGCCATGATCCAAAATAAACCTCTTTCCTTGCCTAGTCTATGGCATTAGTAGTTAGCAACAGAAAAGGGACTAAGGCAATCACCATAACAGAGGAAGGATTAAGAGGGACCTTGGATTTCTACCTTCATTCAACTGCACAGCTCTTCTAGAAGACATGCTTCTCTTAACCAGACAACACAAGACTTGAGTGTCTGCTCTTCTGGCTGATTAAAGTACAGTCATGCATCCTAAAATGGGGATATGTTCTGAGAAGTTCATTGCTAGGCAAGTCCATTCTTGTTGAACACCAGAGTATACTTACAAACTGAGAAGGCTGCAACATCACTGGGTAATATGATTTTAGGGGACCAGCAATGTATACATGGCCTATTGATGTCTGAAACATTGTGCAGCACATGACTGTGACTCTTTAAAACACACTTAATCAGGACTTTCCCTTCCAAAGAAGATGTTTTCTGATTACCGCCTTCTCACGGGGGTCATACAAAGTGCTCTCCAGACATAGCACGACTGGCTGCTCTCCACTACCACCGCGTTGACAATGTCATGTCTCCGTGGTGTGTACCCCTCAGGCAACTTCAGGGAGTTCAGGCTGAAGAAGATGCTGTCCTCTAGCACCCCATTTCTCCCGCACAGGCTGGAGATGCAGACCTGCAAGTGTGCAAGCAGCGTTGAATACTGTTCCAAAAAACATGGTACCAAGGGGCCCAGTTCTTACAGCTTGCGTTGTCTCTGAATGTGCCGGGCCAGTGTTGGCCTGGCAGGCCCAGTAAGGGGCCATACAGGGACCTGGGAGTCCAGGCTGAGTGAGAGGGCTGTGGTAGTAGCTGACATCCCTTCCCTATTTCCCTGCTCTGGCCCAGCTCATGCTTCCATTTCATCTTGGTGCAAATGTAATCCCTCCTTGTTCCTATCCCCAAGTGACACCAGCTTAGAAGGAACATCAAGTCCTACATTCCGCTCCACTCATTCCCACAATTCTCTATCACTTGTTTTGTCCTTAGAACATCTTAACGTCCACATCTACGAAGTAATTAGACTTGGGTTATAAAGCCCTCTAGATCTTCTCTACTTCCTTAAAGAAACACATGCCACTACCGAGCTTATTCATCTAGGCTCCCAGCATAACCAGGAGAATCCTGGGCCATGAAAGAAACCCCTGGCAGCAGGTAGGGCAGAAACCCAGAGAGGAGCCACTAGTCTGCATGTTACCTTGTCCACACGCTTGTACCTCAGCGGCTTCACCGACATGGCCTCACTGCTCCATGTGCCTGGCCGAATCCAGTACTCAGCCTCCACCCAGTCTCCCTTGCATGGCTGAAAACCTGAAACGGCCAGGGAGAAAACCACAGTAACACTCAAGTGCACAGTGGCACACTAAAATCATTCCTATTCCACCAGAGACACATTTGAAACATCTTAAAAACATGCTCTGCTGGGCATGGTGGCACACACCTGTAGTCCCAGTACTTAAGAAGTTGAGACAGGAAGATCGCAGGTTCAAAGTCAGTCTCAGCAACTTAGTGAGGCTGTCAGCAACTTAGTGAGACTCTGTTTCCAAATAAAAAATAAAATCAGGCTGGAGGTGTAGTTTGAAATGTAGAATGCTCCTGGGTTCATTCCCCAGCAACACACACACACACACACACACACACACACACACACACAGCTCTGTTAGAAACACGTTAACAAGTAAAGCATCAAATTCTCTCTAGATGGACCCCAGTTAAATGGAGCACAGAGTGCTAGAGACCAACCATCCCCAGTCTGCAAGGGAAGGGAAGGGAGCCCAGAGAGAACTGCAGCCAGCCTGGTCATCTCAGGTCAGGCCTGTCATCTCAGGACCCTACCTGTTTAGCATATTTTCCATATTTTGTTATTTTTTTAAAAAAACAAAGAATTGACAACTACAATAAAGTGAGCTGAACTGAAGCCTCTAATGTGCACTTCCAGTTCCAGTCAGTGCAGGTGCACTGGCCCTGGACAGCTCCACTAACCCAGCACACTTGAGAGACAAGCAGCAGGTGCCTGACCCCCCCTCCTCCAGACTCTTCCAGAACAGTGTTTATGCCAGCTCCCTGTCAAGGACACCCACAGGCGCTCAGTAGCAAAGGGAAACGCACTTGGGCCTGAGGTGCCCAGTTCATGTGGGGGGCACACACTGCCCTTCAGCCCCTGGTCTGCAGAGAGCTGTGCTGTGGCCAGGCATGGCCTGAAGGACGCAGGGGACTGCTGGGCCTTCAGCCACCAGGGGTGGTGGGAACTGCAGGTTCAGTGATATGAAGAGGCTGAGCTATCCTGAGATTGATGCAGTGAATTTGCATAGGTTGTCATGGGAAAGGTGTAAAGCTATAGCTGGTTGCAACCTTTGTGTTGTTTTGCAATAATTTTGATAATAAAGAGTATGATCATATACTGAGTTTATTTATCAAGAAAGCTGGTGATAAACATATATCTGCCAATATCCCTCCTCAGCACAGAAACCCAATGATGCCACTGACCATCTGAAAACAGAAGAGACAGACCTGCTGCAGCACTGACTTCAAGGTCAGACAGTTATCTAAAAATACTGTTTTGTAAACATTATCAAGTAATTATTTAACATAAATTTCCTAATTTTTAATTCCAAAATTTTCTGGACAGAAATGAAAAGTGAAGCAATAACTATTTATATGCTAGATCCCAAAACAGTCACTTTAAAGAAAACAAAAATTAAGCAGATTCAGGGGTTTTCCCATCAGAATTGTGGAATCAAAGTAAAGATTTTGGAAAAGTATTCTGTTAAAGGAGAAATACTGTGCCGAGCGTGGTGGCGCACGCTTGTAATCCCAGTACTTTGGGAGGTGGAGACCGGAGGATCCGGGTTCGTGGCCAGCCTCAGTGCACTGTCTCTCTCTCTCTGTCTCTCTGTCTCTCTCTCTACTTAGTGAGGCCCTCCGCAACTTCGTGGGACCCGGTTTCAAAATAAAGTATAAAAAATAGGGCCGGGGATGTAGCACGGAGGTAGAACGCCCCTGGGTTCAATCCCCGGTACCGCAAAAAAAAAAAAAAGGAGAAATATCTAATGGCATTGTGAATGCTACTGTAAAACTCAGTTTAAAAATCCAATACTGAGCCGGGCGTGGTGGTGTATGCTTGTAATCCCAGTACTTCAGAGGCTGAGACAGGAGAATCGCAGGTTTGCAGCCAGCCTCAGCTACTTAGGCCCTCCACAACTTAGTGAGACCGTTTCAAAATAAAAAGAATAAAAAATAAGACTAGAGGTGTAGTTTGGAGGTAGAATGCCCCTGGGTTCAATCTTCAGTACCACACAAAAAAAAAAAAATCCAATACTGGAGCCGGGCGTGGTGGCACACATGGTAATCCCAGTACTTGAGAGGCTGAGACAGGAGGATCGTAGGTTCGTCTCAGCCAGTCTCAGCAACTTGTGAGGCCCTCTGCAACTTAGTGAGACCCTGTTTCAAAATAAAGAATAAACTGGGCATGGGGGCACACGCTTGTAATCCCAGTACTTGGGAGCTGAGACAGGAGGATTGCCAGTTCATGGCCAGCCTCAGCTACTTAGTGAGGCCCTCTGCAACTTGTTCAAAATAACAATAAAATAACCTGTTTCAAAATAAAGAATAAAAAATAGGGCTGGGGGCATAGCTCAGAGGTAGAATGCCCCTGGGTTCAATCCCCAGTACCCCACTCCCACACACACGAACAATCCAATACTGGAAAAAGTATTTGTTTTTATAGTGATTACATAATAAATTTTGATTTAATAAGTACCATAATAAAATAAAGATACCTACATGTTAGGAAACTTATGAGTAGAAACGTACTCAGAAACTACCATGGCACAAACAAATCCTTGCCTCCAAACATGCTGTTCAACCAGCTGAAATGTCATAACAGCTCAAGTTCACAGAATGCATACACACCTGAACCACAGAACTCCCCTGACAAAGCTGATAGGAACAGCACACACCCCACTGGCCCCAGCAGCTCTGGCTTTTTCTTTGCTGCCCTCACCAGCTTGGTTTTACAAATGCTTGTACCTCTGAGGAACCATTTGTAAATCAAATCTAGGGTCTTACTAAGTACTCCTTTTATTTTTTTAAAGTGAGACCTCTAAATTTTGGTTATACTTTGTTCAAAACCAGCTGGAAATCTTTAATCAAAATATTTAATAAATATGGAACCAAAAATCTTCAGCTTTTGACACCTTTTGCAAATTGCAGTTATTCAGAATAAAGCTTATAAACAGGAAGACCAAAGCAGTGGAGAAAATGAACCAATCAGACCCTGGGAGCTTGCATGGTGTACAAAACTAATGTTGACCTTCTATGACTGGACTTGAGAATATCCCAACTTGTATGGAGAATCTTTCAACAAAGCCACTACTTTTTTTTTTTTTTTGCAGTACTGGGGATTGAACCCAGGGGCATTCTACCTCTGAGCTACATCCCCAGTCGGATTTTATTTCTTATTTGGAAACAGGGTCTCATTAGGTTGCTGAGGGCCTCACTAAGTTGCCAAGGCTGTCTTTTAACCTGTGATCCTCCTGTCTCAGCCTCCCAAGTACTGGGATTACAAGTGTGTGCCACCATACCCGGCTCCAATTTTATTTTTTTATTTTGAAACAGGGTTTCACTATGTTGCTGAGGCTGGAAAGCCATTACTTTTAATTGGGAAAGCTGATATCCTCTAATGGGATGAATGAGACTGAGCAGGGTTACATATTCAAAAGAATAAGAGACAGCTTATTTGCCATGTTCTAGTCTGTAAAAATATTTAAACACCTACACAGTCTGAATAGAGGCAAAAAGACAGTTGCTGTGAAAATATATGTGCTGAAATAGTTATATATTTCAATAGAAAACAAACCCAGAACTATATCTTACATTTAGCAGAATGTTCTCTAAGCTTACTCCTAAATATTATAGCCTACAGCAAAGAGTCAACCAAAGGTCTTTATAATTTCAAACTCATCATCCATAAAATGCAACTCTGAAGGAGATTCCAAGCAATTATGTGGAATAATAAAATTAAGAGCCGGGAGTGGTGGCGCACGCTTGTAATCCCAGTACTTGGGAGGCGGAGACCGGAGGATCAGGGTTCGCGGCCAGCTTCAGCTACTTAGTGAGGCCTTCCGCAACTTCGTGAGACCCGGTTTCAAAATAAAGTATAAAAAATAGGGCCGGGGGTGTAGCTCGGAGGTAAAACGCCCCTGGGTTCAATCCCCGGTACCGCAAAAAAAAAAAAAATTAAGAACATATTAAAAATTGCATTCTTTTTGTGTGTGTGTGTCTGTGTGTGTGGTACTGGTTGAACTCAGAGGCACTCTACCTCTGAGCTACAACTCCAGCCCTATTTTATTTTTTATCTTGAAACAGTGTCACTAAGTTGCTGAGGCTGGCCTTGAACCTGCGACCTTTCTGTCTCAGCCTCGCAAGTATGGGGATTACAGGTGTATGCCACCATGCCCAGCTGAAAATTGCACATTCTTAAGGAAAATATCAGTGATGCAGTATTAGAAATGCTAAGAATTAAAGTATGCTATTAGGTATCAAGAGTATCATGTCTAAACAATAAAACTGTTTTAATATACTCAGATTTTCTTTTTCTGTTTTTTGGGTTTTGTTTTTTTGCGGTACTGGGGATTGAACCCAGGGCCATTCTACCTCCGCGCTACACCCCCGGCCCTATTTTTTATACTTTATTTTGAAACCGGGTCTCACGAAGTTGCGGAGGGCCTCACTAAGTAGAGAGAGAGAGAGAGAGAGAGAGAGAGAGACAGGGAGAGAGAGAGAGAGAGAGAGAGAGCTGAGGCTGGCCGTGAACCCGGATCCTCCGGTTTCCGCCTCCCAAAGTACTGGGATTACAAACGTGCGCCACCACGCCTGGCTGGGTTTTTTTTTTTTTTTTTGGTGGTACTGGGGATCGAACCCAGGGGCATTCTGTCTCTGAGCTACACCCCCAGACTTATTTTTTATTTTAAAATAGGGTCTTACTAAGTTGTAGAGTGTCTCACTAAGTTGCTGAGGCTGGCTGGTGTGGTCCTCCTGTCTCAGCCTCCCAAGCACTAGGATTAACAGGTGTGTGCCACCATGTCTGGCACAAAGCACTCTTTATTTTTTTGGTACTGGGGCTTGAACCCAGAGGAATTCTACCTCTGAGCTACACCCCCAGCCCTATTTTATTTCTTACTTGGAAACAGGGTCTCACTAGGTTGCTGAGAGCCTTGCTAAGTTGCCAAGGCTGATTCTGAACCTGCGATCCTCCTGTCTCAGCCTCCCAGGTATTGGGATTACAAGTGTGTGGCACCACGCCCAGCTCCAAAGCACTCTTTTTTTTTTTTTTTTTTTTGCGGTACCGGGGATTGAACCCAG
>PVJS01018986.1:0-34247 GCA_004027185.1 Glis glis | reverse complement strand
AAGGATGGCAAAAAAAAAAAAAACAGATGAGTGTACATAGTATATTATAGTTTGCCATCACTTGTGCATAAATAGGCTAAAAATTAAAATATAATATTTTTCAATCTCCAGAAAAACTACTAAAAAAAGGGGTTGTTGGGTTGTGAAGGGGGGCTAAGATAAGAAAGAGACTATTCTCTGTATCCTTTCCTTGTGCTTTTTAATTTTTGAAACCTATGAATGGGATTTGGGGGTGCAGTTTAGTGATAGAGAGCTTACCTAGCACGCACAAGGTCCAGGGTTTAATCCCCAGCATTGCCAAAAATAAAAAATAATAAAATAAAGTATGAATGTATTGATTAGCCAAAACGTTAAACATAAAAAATGTTGCTAGATGAGGTGGTGCACACCTGTAATACCAGCTACTCGAGAGGCTGAGGCCGGAAAATCACAAGTTTGAAGCCAGTCTCAGCAACTTAGCAAGATCTTAGCTCAAAATACAAAATAAAAAGTGCTGGGGATGTAGCTCAGCGCCAGAGTGCTTGCATGTGCAAAGTTCTGGGCTGAATCACCAGCACTGCAGAAAAAGTAAAAACATTAAAGACAAAAAGTGAGGTATCTTAATGGAACCCTAAAATTAGCTTTTGTATTAGTTACATTAACAAAAGACAAAATATTATTTGCTGTGTTCTATAAAATCAATAGTTGTGTATGCTATGCTTGGAGACAAAAGCAAAGATTGCATGAAGGAATGTTCTCTTTGTTATGAGATATTGGCTGATAAAACTAAATATAGTTGAACTTCTTAGATTTTAAATGTATATGAATTAATAAATTCTTATTAGAATTTGGCCTAATTTTGTTAATTTTGTATTGGTAATTTTTACTTTGTTTTAGGATTGACTTGGGGATATCATTCTGGTGTTGAAGGTGCTAACCATATCCATTTACAATATTAGATCTCATTTCTTGGGGAGAAACTTTCCAGACCGACCTGACCTTCCAACTTCCTGAACACCTGGACTGCTGTCGTCAAGCCAGACCATCTAACTAGTCATCTAAAGGTTTCCAACTTGAACCTTTCTGTCCCACAATGAGTTTAATGATACTTAAAAACACGCAGATTTCCTATAGCTCATGAATCTAAACACAAGAAAATAATTTTCAACACACTTTGAGGAATTTTGGTTTTACTCAGAATATCTAAAAATGACAATGTTTATATTAAAAAATCATGGTTGTATAGTATTTCTTACCATATAATTTACTGCATTCAAATCTTTAAGATAATGGTACTATCAAAGCACAAGATAGCCCCAAATTTAGCACATTAAAACAGTATTCATTGTACTAAGATTGTACCTGTAGCATGCTTTCAATGTTTAAATGTGAAGGATATTAAATAACTAATTACCATCTGCTGGAAGTCATCAGTGAACGCTTCACAAAGGAAGTTAAGTTTTGAGCTTGGTCTTGAAGGAAATGACAGGCACTCAGAATCCTTAATCAAATTGGTTTTACAATCAGAGATTCATTTCAGCACACTAGAGTAAAATGAGTAATGTAATCTCTCTATTGAGTCTTTAAAATTTGATGACATGACAAAACATTCTATGTCTACAGATAAGTTCAATAAGGCTCTGAAAGCCCCTTGAAGAAGCCTATAACTTTATCTATCAAAAACCCAGATACAAGTCTCTTTCACTTGAAAAGAGCTGATATTGAAGTGCTTTAAAATGTTCACACTTTAATAAAACCTAGTCCAGACAACTCTGAAATAATGTACACCCCAACTTTTATAAATCCTAGCTATAATACCAAAATTATGCAAACAGATATGGAGAAAGCAAGACTGTTCAGGATCTTGGTTTTAGCATGTTTTGTTTAAAGTCATAAACTCTCTTTAGAATTCTGTAATAAGAGTCACATGGGAGTAGACTCCCAACAAACCCAAGAAACTACTTAAGCAATTCACTAAATTGATTAAAACTAAGCTCCATATATGGTTTTAGATTTGGCATAAGGTCAACAATCCATTCAAGCCATATAAAAAGCCCTTTAAAAATGAAAAAGTCCACGCCACATGTGATCCTGTTCTCTTTAGGACCTCCCGCCCACAAAGGAGAAGGAAGAGGCGAAAAGCTGAACACGAGAAGTTGCCCTCTGCGGCTTAGGACTGGAGGAGCTCCGCAGGCCCATCTGGGCAGTGTCCCGCTCACTTGTGAGTCTCTAAAACAAAATGAAGCTGAATCGTTTTACCAAATACATATGTACAACTTTCTTAATCATGTAAACTGAAATATAGGGCCCAATAACCTACAAGAGTATCTTAATGAGGCTAATTTAAACTAGAAACTGCTTAATAAACTTAATGCAGATGATTCCTGTGAATATTTTAATATATTGTAATTGATGTGATTATCTGTTTATAAACTAGTTTAACAGAAATAACACTATCAAAAGGCAACAATGTTTTCATGCAGTAGAACTTAACATTAAAACAAAAACAAAAAAAGGTGAAGATTAAAATATCACGCGTGTGTCAACTAGCAGGATTAAGTGATGGGTGAGACCATTCTCCCGAGCAAGCCTTAACAAAATGGCAGAGCACTTTCTTGAAAGATTTAAAACCCAAATGACAAAGAACATGAAATGAGTGACACTTTCTGCTGTCACCAACCGGCAATGCAAGCAGCTATTAAATGAGTCATTCTTCCCGCTCTTCACTCTCAAACATGCAGGAAGAAATGAAGGAATGGAGGGCAGGAGGAAGACACATTAGGTTATAGGTTTGCTTGCTCTCAAAACTACATTTGTTTTCCACTGAGAACATAATTATTAAAATGGGACAGGAGGATTTTCAGAGCAAGGTCTGCCTCTGAACATAGATCCAGAGGAGACATCAAGCCCTGGGGAGCAGTGGGCTGGCTCACCTGCTGCGGCTGGTACCTCTGCTGAGACTGGGACTGCAGATACTGCGCCTGGGGCGGCAGGTGCGGGGGCTGCGGCTGCTGGTTGTAATATGGCTGTTGGCCTTGCTGGCAGTAACCACTCACACCTTGCTGTCCATACTGAGGTGGCATCTGTCAAAAAAGTCAGGCAAACCAAATGAGAAAAATCAAAATGTGCAATTAAGTAAAATCAAATATGGCTTCAATTCAGTAACATGATGTGGGTTCTTCCCTGGACATTCAGTAATTTGAATCCTCTCTTCATTAGATAAATTGGCATGCTGCCTTCTATTCACATACCATCAATGAAGTCAAAAGATAATTTGACTCTGCCTTTAAAAACAATCATATTTTGTCAGATATTGATAATGTCATAAAAATCTAATGGGGATAAAGGCTCTTAACAGTGACAAGAAAAAAAATGCCTCTGCCAAGAAAGTCAAGGAAGCCTGAGGTGAAGCGGAACCCGCCAACAGTGAAAGGAGAAGGAGACCACCCCGTCCACAGTCCAAGCTCACTCCCTGCGGCCTGCAAGACCCCTGTGGTCTGTGCGCTACATGGTGCATGTCTGTTTCTAAGTTCAGAGCAACTAAAGTTAGAACGCCCCACTTACATGTCTAATAGATTTGGGCCAGTGAGCAATTCCACTATTTTTGCTTAAAATAAAAAATGCATTCCTTAACTACCAAATGAGACCCTTCAAAAACAATATTCCTGTAGTTTGGATCTTAAATGTCCCTCAAAGGCCCACATGTTGGAAGCACATATATAAGAGATAGGGCCTGGTAGGAGGTCTTTTCTGTTGTTTCTTGGTACTGGGGATTGAACCCAGGGGCATTCTACCTCTGAGCTACACCCCAGCCCTTTTGATTTTTCATTTTGAAATAGGGTTTCACTACATTGCTGAGGCTGGCCTTGAACCTGTGAACCTCCTGTCTCAGCCTCCGAATTATTACAGGTGTGCGCCACCACGCCCGGCTGGAGGTCTTTAGGTCTTGGGGCCATGCTCTGGAAGGGGGTTGTGGGTCTCTGGCACCCTTTACTCTCTCTTTATTGTTCCTGGGCCATGAGATGAGCAGCTCTGCCCCACCGCACACTCTGCCATGATGACCTGCCTTGCCACAGGCCCAAAATCATGGAGCCAAGTGCTCATGGACTGGGGCCTCCATGTGAGGGGAAAAATTCTCCTTACAGGTTGATTACTTTAGGTCCTTGTTATAATGATGGAAAACTAACACAAATACATAGAAAACAACACCATGTATATCAAACTATATAACTACTGATATGAGCTCCTGATGGAAAGATATTCATATTATTAAGACTATTAAGACTTATTAAGCACATATTATTAAGACTATTAAGCACAGTCTCTTCAGTTTATAAAATAGATAATAAGATGGGCGCAGTGGCACATGCATATAATTCCAGTATCTGGGAGGGTGAGACAGGAGGATTGGAGGTTTCAGGCCAGCTTCAGCAACTTAGCGAGACCCGGTTTCAAGATAAAAAATAAAAAGGGTGGGAGGTATAGCTCAGTGGTAGAATCCACCTGGGTTCAATCCCCAATACCAGGAAATAAAAAATAAGTGGTGGTCATAATAATAGTAACAACAACAACAACAATAATAATAATAATAGAGTAACATATACTGTACTGTAAATAGATAGACCTAAATGTTCTAAATCATACTTCTCTATGTCTAATTTACATGAGCCTAAAAATCCTTGAAATCCTTGTTCAGAGGAAAATCCTTCCTCATGCAATAAATATGTCATTTATAGCATTTTCTGACTTTTTTAAAAAATGAATATTTTTATTGTTCTTTAAATGAGAAATCTATTGGGTTTTTCCCCCTAATTGGGAGCGAGAGCAGGAAAGGAAAAGGAAAACAAGATATTAGGACAGCAAAGAGCACTCCAGAGCTGAGAGTGGTGAAGTCATTCTGTTAATACCACAATATGGTTCATCTGAGTGCCCCAAGAACTTGAACCCCTGAGCCCACACACTTAAGAAGTTAAGCAGCACCAGATAACACACTTAAAAGCCAAATTCACTACAGAAACACTGAATGAGGAAAGAGTGATAAAGAAGGAAAATATTAAAACATTCTAAGACGAATTAGTGCAGTAATTCATAGCACACGTAATGAGATAAAAGGAAAATGATGCAAAAAACTAAAGTTTCGACTTCTTTCCACCCAGCGCATATTATTTTCAAAACCTATCTGCAATGATCACAAAAAGTGTGGCCGCAATGGCTCACACCTCTCATCTCAGGGAGCCTGGGGTGTTAGAGCAGATGAGTTTGCAATGAAAGCCATTTAACAGCACAGTTGAATTCCTTGCCTTTATTTATTTTGCAGTTTGATATCTCATAATGAATGTATGTCCCTGCCACCAGCCAAGCCAAAGAATCTCCATAAAATACAACTCCACATGCTAGAATACCATACACCACAACACACATCCTCCCGTTCAACACCCATATGTTTGATTTGATATCTAATACTGTATTTCACACAGCATCTTTGCAGTTTGATTTGAAGCAGTGAGGATAACACTTCTGCCAGTGTTAAAATGACTGCAAAGCTCAGTCAACACAGCCAGCAATCCCCCGCGGAGCTGTGCTTTAATATGTTGACTTGCTGGTTTACAGAAACCCTTACACACAACACGGAAGCGTCATGTGGGTCGGGGGTGATATGTTATAAGCGAGACAACAGGACATATAGCAGCAACCTAGTAACACCAGAGCAACCACAAACTTACCAAACTCTTGTACTATCTGTTCTAATTCCACAGAGTTTTGGGCAGGTCAGGGGGCCAGGAGGTTAGGTGGGAGTATAAGGAAATCTTCCAGGAAGTCATAGCAACAGTTAAGACAAACTGCAGGGGTAGCATGCTAAGACATCTACTTACATGCCCTTGTACGGACTTCCACAATTAAAAACCGATCTGCTAGCCAGGCATGGTGGTGCACGCTTGTAATCCCAGTACTTGGGAGGTTGAGACAGGAGGATCCAGCCTCAGCTACTTAGTGAGGCCCTCTGCAACTTAGTGAGACCCGTCTCAAATAAAGGATAAAAAATAGGGCTGGGGGTGTAGCTCAGAGGTAGAATGCCCCTGAGTTTAATCCCCAGTGGCACACACACACACACACACACAAAAAAAAAAAAACAAAAACAAAAACCCGATCTGCTATCTTCATAAGCACATGGTCTAATTCCTTCCTTTGGGACCAACCTCATTGGCACCCCACCCTCTGTGAACCTGGGATGAGGAAACCTACCTACGTTGGAGTACAACTGGGTTCTCTGGTAGACTGGGGACTGGGGGTTGGGGCCGATCACCTGGATCTGGTCTGCAGTCCTGAACTGGGAGTGGTGAATCAAAGATTACTAAACTCTAGATCAGCTGAAGAATCTCTGGGTTAGAATGGAGGAAATCTCAATCCAATTCCTATTGTACCTCAGCTTTGTGAACAAGGTTATACACTGAACTTCATGTACATCTTCAAGTCCAAAGTGGTGTTACATCATTTCTTTATTAATTCATATTGATACTGTAGTCAGAAAATTAATAATCCTACCTAGAAGTTTATACAAGTGCTACTACTAATTATTAAATTATAAGCTGTAGTGCTATCTGTAAACTATAACTGTTTCCTAAGTGTTACCATTAAAATCCAATTTCTCAATATAATAAATACCCCAGGTGCCTGGAACTAAGGTCTAATTCTTTAATGATCATTACTGGTTTTGTTTTAATCAATTCTGATGCAAGGTTTTCCAGGATCTACTATGGCTTTCGGTCTTCTTAACCCGAAGAATCTCTGCCATGACATGAAATCAACAGAGAAGGCCCCAGAGCCCCTTCTGCTCAGGCTGGCTCCGCTATCTTCTCACAGGCCACCAAGGCGCTGGGCCACTGCTGCTCGCGGCTTGTCCCTCTGCCCTCAGCCCTCACCCACCCTGCGCTGCCTATACGTCCATGCCACTGAGGCCTGAGAAGCCCATGCAGATTGTTAAGAGCATGGTGGCACACAGGACTAGTCCCTGAGGTGAGCTGACTTAGTTAACCCTGGAACTATGTGCTTGTGTATTTGCTATCTCATCACTGGAATATAAGCTCCCACACTAAGGTACGCCCCCAGAAGAGGACACGATGGTCAAGAAATACTGGTTGAATGAATTTGTTTAATGGATTACAAAAACAGCTGCGACTATGCAAAAATTTAAACCAAGCAACGAACATGCCAATGGAAATCTCGTGGAACATCCAAACCCCGTACACTCGTGCAGCTTCACCCCGCAGCAGGACACAGCGCTCACTCCCCGGCACGGCGCCACTGCGTTCACGGCTACCCTACCACGTCACATTGGCCAGCAGATGCCTGTGCTTTCAGCACGTTTAAATAAGAACCATACAACCAACTAAACTAAATGGAAATATCTAGAAAATGCCTGGGACCGGAACTTTTCTGTTATTTAAAAACAAGTTTGGATTTACTCATTTCTAAATAAAGGGAACTTTAACTGGTTCATAAGCACATATAATACCAGAAAAGTTATTCCAACTGAAAAAACAATCTGAATGCTTTAAAACACTATTGGAGAGGAAAATATAGCTAAAAATGATTCACTTGCTTTAAGTATTTACTTTAGGAAACCATCCTAATTAAAAAATAGAAGTATTAGCTTTCAAATCTCTGTATCACATTAAACATACAAAATTCTGGACCCCATTTTTCATCTCATGGCACCCCGAACATGTTGCTTATACTCCAAAATTAATAAAATCATGAAAGCTTATCTTCTTCTTTTTTTTCTTTCTAAAATAAATTAAGGAAGTGGTTTCCCACTAGGTTTAAAGATGCACTGACCTCATGACCTAGCAATGTACCTTGGAAGCATGTTCTATACCCACGAGGCACTCACACACACATGTACCAGGAAGGATACTCAGTGTAGTCCTACTTACAGTCACCAGAAAGAGGACACAATCTAACTCTAGTAGAAAAGGTAAACAGAAAAAAATTAACTTTGCTATAATCATACAATTAAGTTCTATAGAGTAGTCAAAAGGAAGACATAAGACTCACATATCAAAGCAGTTCAAATCTAAATAATACAATATTGAGTTAAAAAAGCAACAAAATATTAAGGAACTATCATAGCATTTATATACACTTAATATACAAAATAGTAATGTATATTATTTATGAACACACATACATTAAAGGTACAAAACCATTCCTCAAAAAGGAAGTATACAACTCTCTGAGAAGGGAGAGGGGACAGAAAGGGGGAGAAGTCTGCCTTGCATTTTGTTCCTTTAAAAAAAGAGATGTGCAGCTGGGGGGGGGGGGTAATTCTGGTAGAGCATGGGTAGCATGTGACACAAATGAAGCAAAATGTTAGTATTTATCTATAATCTTGGAGTAGTTACACAAAGTGCTATAGTCATTTCTGGGCTTTTCCTTAAATTATTTCATTATTCTGGGCTTAAATTATTTCATAATTTTACATTCTAAAGATCTTACCTCCACCTAGTGCCCCTCCCTTCATAGGAAGAGGAGGCACAGAGAAAGAGAGGTCCTGCACAGAATAGCGCTCGTCTACTGCTTGACTAATTAGGTCAGCCAGGTCTTGGCTCCAGACACCCACCCACTCCCTGGAAGGGATTCACCTGGAACAAGGCCAGGAGGAAGACTCCACTGTGGTCTTCTCCACAAAGAAGGGTCCCCACAGGTTGCTACCTCTCTGACCAAAAGGACTTCAAGCCAGCATGTCCCCATGACTCTGACAAGGGCCAGTCATCCTACATGACATCTCATAAAATTAGTTCTACAGTCAAAAAGGTTTGAGAAATAAGCAAACTACATAAATAAAGCACACTACATCTGTGCATTAGAGGATCTGTGACATCCTTAAAAAGTTAGGAGACTATCTGCCTTTAAATCCAGGATCTCTCATACACATTTGACAAAAAAACACACCCCCACCCTGTGGGACGTGAACTCCACAGGACAAGCACTCCTGGTTTAGGTAATCACGTATGCTCAACACATGGCCTCCAATGAATGCCTGTTGACTGAAGCTCCTGGAATATGTACACACGGTGCCAACACACCTGACAATGGTTGTTGTGTTCTTCTGTTGTTGAGTGGTAGGAGTGCTTTACACAGTCTGGATATTAATCCCCTGGTAGATTCATGACTTACAGATCATTTTTCTATTGTGTGTTGCCTTCTTGTTCCCTTTATGGTGTCCTTAGAATCCGGTTTACGGAGCTTCTCTTCTGTTGCCGATGCTTTTGGTGTCATAGCCAAGTAATCACTACCAAATTCAATGCCATGCAAGTTTCCTCCTATAGGTTTTATAGTGTTTTTAACTCTAACATTTAGGTCTGTGGCTCACTATGAGTTAATTTTTGGATATGGTTCAGGGTAGTCTAATTCCATTCTTTAGAAAAACCTATTGTTCTTACTCTATGTAACTTTCACATCAGCTTCTGATCCTTTTGTCCTAAAAAGTACACTTTGGTATTTACAATTCCCTCCAGAACTATACTTTTTTTTAAGAACAATACTGTATGTATACATACTATATGATCTGTTCCTATGAAATTCAAAATCGGGCAAACTGAACTACTGTCATAGAGATCATAACAATCGTCATAGGAAGGAGATGGAACCTGACTGGAAAGAGGCATGAGGGGACGCCACAGGAGTGATGGAGACATTTCAGATCCTCATCTGGATGGTGGTTCATGAGTGCACATGTCAAAACTCATCGAACTGTACGCTTAAAATCTGGGCATCTTATTGTTAGTAAATTTTACCTTAACGACTGACAGGATGTGTATATACAGTTAATGCAGAAGTATCTAAACTATTGATAATGTGTTTTATAACACATTAACATAGTTATGCTTATATCATTCTTGCTTTACTTATGCCTAGATATAAATTTTCTATTTGATAATTAAATAACAACTGTTCCTAAATGCTTAATAGTGAGTTTTCTTTTTTTTTTTTTTTTGGTACTGGGGATTAAACCTAGAGGCATTCTACATCTGAGCTATACCCTAGCCTATTTTATTTTTCATTTTGAAACAGGGTCTCACTAAGTTACTGACAGTCTCACTAAGTTGCTGAGGCTGGCCTCGAAACTATGATCCTTCTGTCTCAACCTCCCAAGTACTGGAATTCAGGCATGGGCCACTTCACCTGCAATATTTCAGATGGTATACTACTGCTCTTTTCTAAGGGTTATCAAAAAGTATATTATGACAATTTATCTTTAACAGCAGAAAGCTCTGTAATTTTTGTTTTTCATCATATTTAGGCCCTTCCAGGTAAATTCTACAAAAGGGGAGGAAAAAAGCATACGAAAAATCTCAAGTTCGCCACAGCACCACTCAAATGTGGCAAATTCTGCTGCCTTCTGATTTCACAGGGAGATCAAACACTATTTTTCATGGCTGAGACTGAATGAAAATTCCCCACAGCAAGGAATTCAGATGCTAAGCTGATGCATGGCCGAACCAACTGCATGAGGAAATTTTATGATGTCAACATGTCCAGTCAAAAATAACGTGCTGGAAGGTAATAAATAAAGTTTACAAGGTCAAGCTCTTACAGCTGCTCCACTCTACAGTCGCTTAAGCTAAGTTCCCAATCGAGACTCCTAAACAGCTTAGGTGCTCCCCCCATGTATACACTTTCTCAGTTTAAAATGAATATAAATCTTATCCTTAGGCTTGTCTAAGGAAACAAGTATTTCACAATTTCTTGAAATTAGTTCTTCATGCTTGAAAAATAAGAAACAGTCAACGAATGCACACTGGGCACTTGTTACACACACCACGCACTACAGCTAGGTGCCTTCCGGCTTCCCTCGAGTAACCGAGAAAGAGAAGACGGGGTGAAGGACTTGGCTAAACATTCCAAGGTCACCAGCGTCTCACACTCAGGCAGGCTAGCCGGTGACCACACAAACAAGCTAGTACCTGGGCCTCCTGTGGCTGGGGAGCCTGTGCCACTTCCTGCTGTGCCCTGGTTCCCAGCAGGTACCTTCGCAGGCCACAAACACTGCTGACTTTCAACAGACTGAAAAATAACTATACAGGATAATTTAGCCCTCCCCTAGCTTAGAAATTTTAAAAATTTCTTATCAGAAAATAAACCTACATTTTTTATTTGTGAAGGAAGAATTCTCATTTTTTGTTGTTGTTTTTGTTTTGTTTTTTTGCAGTACTGGGGATTGAACCCAGGGGCATTTTACCTCCGAGCTACACCTCCAGCCCTATTTTTTATCCTTTATTTTGAAACAGGGTCTCACGAAGTTGCGGAGGGCCTCACTAAGTAGCTGAGGCTGGCCGCGAACCCAGATCCTCTGATCTCAGCTTCCCAAGTACTGGGATTACAAGCCTGCACCACCACACCCAGCTAAGTTATCATTTGTTATCAGTTATAAGCCTTTTTAAAAAAATGACAAGTTTATTAAACTTCCTTAACAGGGAACACACAATATAAGATTTTAAAGACAAACACATGGTGAAATAATATACACATGATTATTTTTATTTCTTTACAATTATTAATTGCCTACAAAATTTCACTGCTTATTCTAAATTCAACTGTTCTATATTCAGCAAATCACAGCTTAAGTGAGCAGTAGGTCAGACCAGTGCTCTTCAGTGTGACTATTCTTTACAGCGGTGGAACTAGATGGTGGTGCCTCTCGTGACCTCGATTTCCAGAAGTCAGGGGTAAGTCCTGAACAGCCTTTATTTCCTCTTAATAACCATTATGAATCTATTACCCAAGAATTTATTTATACCCTTCTGATATTAATTTATATTTCTAGTCCACACTATCTCTTTAGGGTAAAAAATTCTGCAACATTATTATCCATCTTGTAAAGTGGTACATCTTTTAGTTTTCATAAATTAACCCCTTTAAGCTTCAAAGAATGTCTCCTAACTCTCAAATATAGAATGTAATTAACAAATGCATTGTCAGCCAAGAAGGGTCGATCATATCGTCCCAAGCCCTTTATTTTACCAAAGTTTCTTGATCAGCTGCAATCTATACCCCTCTACCTCTTTATTATTTTCATTGACTTAAATAAACTGCTTTCACGCTCTGGTCTTTATTATATAACAGCAGCTAAAATAGCGTGAATGATCCCAAAGGCACAGCTAGCATGGCTGTACACACAGCAAGCATGGCTATACACACACACAGCAATCATGGCTGTACACAAAGCAAGCACGGCTGTACACACACACACAGCAAGCATGGCTATACACACACACAGCAAGCACGGTTGTACACACACACAGCAATCAACGGCTGTACACAAAGCAAGCAAGGTTGTATACACACACAGCAAGCATGGCTATACACAAGAGCAAGCATGGCTGTACACACAGCAAGCATGGCTGTACACACACACAGCAATCATGGCTATACGTAAGAGCAAGCACGGCCGTACACACACACACAGCAAGCACGGCTGTACACACACAGAGAAATCACGGCTATACACAAGAGCAAGCACAGCTGTACACACACACACAGCAAGCACGGCTATACGCAAGAGCAAGCACGGCTGTACACACACACACAGCAAGCATGGCTGTACACACACACAGCAATCACGGCTATACACACACAGCAATCACGGCTGTACACACAGCAAGCACGGTTATATACACACACAGCAAGCACAGCTATACACACATAGCAAGCATGGCTGTACATAAGAGCAAGCACAGCTGTACACACAGCAAGCATGGGTGTACACACACACAGGAAGCACGGCTGTACACACACACACACAGCAAGCACAGCTATACACACAGCAAGCACGTCTATACACAAGAGCAAGCATGGCTGTACATAAGAGCAAGCACGGCTGTACACACACACACAGCAACCATGGCTGTACACACACACAGCAAGCACGGCTGTACACACAACCACAGCAAGCACAGCTGTACACACAGCAAGCACAGTTGTACACACACACAGCCAGCACAGCTGTATACACACATAGCAATCACAGCCACACACAGCAACCAGGGCTGTACACTCACACAGCAAACACAGCTGTACACACACATGGCAATCACGGCTGTACACACACACAGCAAGCACGGCTGTACACAGACACACACACAGCAAGCACAGCTGTACACACAGCAAGCACGGCTGTACACACAGCCAGCATGGCTGTACACACAGCAAGCATGGCTGTACACAAGAGCAGGATTACTTTTCTAGTTATCATTAAAAAGAAACCTCCAGCAATCTTTTGTATTCTCCTCTACCACCTAACCACAGATGTTTCACCTTCCTTTCCAGGTCAGCCAATTAGAGGAGATTTTAGTTAAGTATTCATAAAATGCAAGCATTCACTGGCAGTAAAATGCTTCCTCTCATTTACAACCAGTGTTGAACTAAAAGTCTTACTGTACACAAAATTAACACACAAGTGTATAATTGTAGTTTTATGCTCAAGTGCCCTAATTATGCACTTTAAAACACTTTCTTCCCAAGGATCCGCTGAGGGCATTCGATACCATGGATCTATAAAGTCTACAGTGTGCATTCTGATAAAATACAAGCATAACAGGGAAAAAATTGCAGTTTTGAAAGTGTGTGTGTGATACACAGGATGACACATTTTATTCTAAAAATTCTTAGGTAGGTAGGGGAGGATGCTGAAGAGTAAAATATTGCTCACTCACACTGCCTATTCTAGAAAAAACAGAACTTGTATCCAAAACAGGGCTCTAAAATCCTTCATGAAGCCTCTCTGGGTCCCCCTGAGAGCTAGCATGCCTTTTTCTCATAATAATCTAAGAAGGAAAAAGACTGAGAGCAAAAGGAACCATACGCATTTCTAATGTGGAAGCTTTGATATCTAGGTTACCGATACTTACATTTGGAAACCAAATAAAAAATAAATATTGTCCATATGAAACATGGGCAATCGTTTTTAAATGAGAGAACCACACTGTGGCAATACATTCACATGACTTTGTAAGGCTCTGCTCCTGTGGCGGTCATAGTCTCTATAGAAAGAATGGGCTCGAAAGGCAATCTATAGCAATAAATAGGTCAGCTCTGCTCACAGAAGCAGCATTTTCCTAGAAAAAGCTACTTGGAAATAAATGGGCCTGTGCTGCCTCCTCGCAGGGATTTGGTTGTCTCTGTCCAACAAAGCGCTGGCCAAAGAAAGCACCTGCGCGAGGCTATTTCCTTGGAAATGAACACATCTCGCTGGAGAGCAATTTGGGTTTTCCATCTTTTTTGTTATATTATTGCCCAAACCATAACAGGTAATTCCAAATCAGTGAATATAATCAATTTTTTAAAAATGCAAAAGGATTACAAAATCAAAAGACGTAGCAGTATAACAGTACTTCACACACGTTAGAAAAGCAGGGGATACTAATAAGACTTTAAGCATCAGGCTACAGTGTGTTAGCAGTTTAAAAACACCACCGCCTTGGACTGTGGGCACGTGGTGAGGACACCATTACCAGAGGATAAAAGAGAAAACAGTCCCGACGCAGAGCCGATGGTTACAGAGGACAGCCTTGCCTATCTGCCCTTCTGGCCAGAGATTTCTATTTTTATAAAGCACAAAAAGAAGAGCCAAGCGCTTTACCGCTTTCCTGTATAAACCAGCTGCCAAAATGGATGTGCCAAGGGGGAATTTCAGGGAACTTAAAAGAGATAACCTTTGCTGAGGCTGCAATGTCAATTTTGCAACTGCGCGAACGTGTGCACATGTGCCGGGAATGCCTGATTGAAAGACTGTTCTCTTTGAGATAACTGAACGGGGTTGGGGATATGGAAAATCACAACATACCAGAGGAGAACTCGAATCTTAAAAGAGCCAACGGCAGGACTAGCAACTGGTACCTTGTTCAGAAGGGGAGCGATGGGGAGGGGACAGAGGAAGAGAGACACCAATCATTGCAGGCCACCTCCGCCTTCATAGCACACATGTAAGGTGGTCATGCACGTGTGCGTGCAGATTTTAAATATAGACTTGGATGATTTCGTCAATTTTTTTATTTTTAGTTGATATATTTTTAAAAATGTACATATTTACAGGGGCCTATGTGATGGGGGGGATAGTCTACTGGGGATTGAGTCCTTGGCCTTGTGCATGCTAGGTGAGCACTCTACCACTGAGCTATATCCCCAGCCCCCAGGTGCTGTTTTGATACATGAATACATTGTGTAATGTTCAAATTAGGGTTTTGTTGTGGGTTTGCTGGTATTTATTTGTTTTAGGGAAAGATTCAAAGGGGGGGGGGACTCTATGACTATACTGTTACCAACAACCTAAGCTCACTGTTAGAGGGTGAGGCGGATATAGCTACTTCAATATCCTTTTTATACACCTTTTTTCTCCAGCCCAAAAAAAGAGAAAAGGGAAGAAAGAGGAAGAAAGGGCAGGGCAGGGAAAGAAGGTTGGTTGGTTGGTTTTGATGACTAAGCTAATGAAAGTGGGAGGGAAAAAAAACACATACGTCCTCAAAAATGAAAATTTCAAAACCAACATTATTTTAAAGTATAATCTTTTAAAAACATACAGCCTAAGACCTCTGAATAATTTTTAAAGGGAGGAAGTGTATCCATTAAGCTATCTACCCCTAAATGTAAATGATAGAGTGAAATGTGTAAATGGAGAAAAGCAGTGGCAGGGATAATGCAGAGTCGGGCTTCTCCACTGATGTGGTCACGCCCCGGCCCAGCAGCTGAGCTCCTCCTCTGCGACTCTGAGAGTTAAGCAGACCCCAGAACCCAAGAGAGGGTACCCTGGGGAGACCAGTCCTGGGACCTCCTGCGTCCTCAGGCCCCTCCTCCCCTGGTGGAGGTCTTTACACTGACTCCAGTAGAGAGGCCAATGGAGGCTTGTCTCCTACTAGCCAAGGAGAACACGCTTCAAATGTGCATAATTCATTTTAATTTTTCCCTGGCTTTTAGAATGTACTCATAACAAATGAGGAATGTGCTTATAAATAGATGAATCCTTTGCATTCGAGATATTCCCACTAGTAGCCTGCCTTCTCTCACCAAGTAGTTATGCCTCCGCTGAACTCCGCGCTAAGGGGGAGCCTGGGAGTCCACTAGCACAGTAGGAGCTGAACACTGGCTCCTGCCTTGTGTTTTGGAGCAGTCTGTGTGGGGGAGTGGCGAGGGGTACTTGTACATGGTCCACGTGTCATCCGGATCAATGCCCCAGGGTTTGAACAGGAGAAAGATTCCAGTCTGCCATCCCCGGGCTGCTGAGCCTAGTTACACCTTACTGGGCATGACTTCGTCACACACTATGAGAGCTGCACAGATCCCAGAGATCACCAGCTCAACCCGTGCTCGTTGAGGTCAGGACCCTGCACAACTACACCCACTAGAGTCACAACAGAAGTATGCGCCACACTCAGTCAGTGAATGGAAGGGCTGTGGAAGACCTGGAAGTTAAACACGGAGGAGAGGAAGAGCCACTCAGAGGGGCCGTGGAGGGAAGGACACTGGAGACCTTGCTGGGTCCTGCAGAGGGCAGTGAAGGAGGCCAGCAGAGCGCCTGAGCCCAAGGACACAGAGAGGTGGGAGGGTAGGAGGGAGGGAGGGAGGGCCGCATTTGAGAAGTACACATGCATTCTTTTGAATTTTAAAAACTGAAATTTTTAAAACTCTGGGTGGTTTTGATTAACTTAGAAAGTTGAGAATCCCCTATCTGAAATGCTTGGGACCAGAAGTCTTTGAGATTTGGGAGTTTTTTCAGGTTTTAGAGTATTACACAGACATTACTGGATGAGCAACCCTGATCCAAAGCACCCAAAATCCAAAATCTGAAACGCTCCAAAATCTGAAACATTTGGAACATCATGTCAAGGCTCAAAAGGTTTTGGGTTTTGGATGTCAGATTTTTTGATAAGGGATGCTCAACCTGCATTAGGATACAAAAAAATTCTACTAATATAGACACCATAACTTAAGGTAAAAGTATGTGTGGGGAAGGTCCTTGATTTTGAATCATTTAGTGCATAAATTTAACTTACATGATAAACTTGTGATATTTGGTAATAGTTTAAACAGGAGTTTAAGGTTGCAGCAGTATAAAGAAATGGTAAAACAGGTGTGTCGGCCCATGCTGTAACCCCAGTACTTGGAAGGCTGAGACAAGAGGATTGCAGGTTCAAGGCCAGCCTCAGCAATTTAGCAAGCTCCTCCGTAACTTAGCGAGGCCCTGTTTCAAAATAAAAAAATAATAAGGGTAGCTAAGAGGTAGAATGTCCCTGGGTTCAATCCCCAGTACAAAAAATAAAATAGAAAAAATAATGGTGCCTTAGATAAAATATTAAAGCCCTTGAAATATAAAAATATTTCAAAGTAAATGTTCATATAAAAAAAGAAAATAATTATTTCCATTGAGAAAGATGACCTTAAATTTCATTTCATCAAGTGGAACAACATGTGCCAAGCATTCCCAAAGGACTGGTCAGGAAAAATACATGTGGACATTTTAAAATCATTAATAGAAAGACACCTGGAAACAGGGAAGAGAACTTACTTAATGCAGAATTTTTCAACAAATTAACTATTTCACTTCCTTCCATGGTCTCCTCTATTAAAATTAACAAAACAAGCCAGGTGTGCAGGTCATGCTTGTAATGCCAGTACTTCGGAGGCTGAGACAAGAGGATCACAGGTTCATGGCCAGCCTCAGCTACCTAGTGAGGCCCTACGCAACTTAGCGAGAGCCTGTTTCAAAAATAAAGAATAAAAAATAGGGCTGGGTGTGTAGCTCAGAGGTAGAAGGCCCCTGGGTTCAATCCCCAGTACCACCAAAAAAACAAAAAAAATTAACAAAACAAGCCGGGTATGATGGAGAACACCAGTAATCCCAGTACTTGGGAGGCTGAGACAGGAGGATAGCAGGTTCAAGGCTTGCCTTAGCAACTTAGCAAGGCTGTTTTAAAATAAAAATAAAAAGACTGGCAGTGTAGCTTGGAGGTAATATGCCCTTGGGTTAAATCCCCAGAACCCCCCACCAAATAAGAACAAACCAATAAAATTAGACATTCTAAAGTATACACCTGAAAATAAATAATCATAAAATCATAATTAACTCTCTCAAAACAACACTTCAAGTTGGGCGTGGTGGCGCACACTTGTAATCCCAATACTTGGGAGGCTGAGACCTGAGGATCACAGGTTCACGGCTACTTAGTGAGGCCCTCCACAACTTAGTGAGACCCTATTTCAAAATAATGAAATAGGTTCCATCCCCAGTACCCTCCAAAAAACCACTTCAACATGGATTTAATATTCTTAGATGATACAATCATTTTAAACAACTTTGCACGTGACTTTAGTGAAATATAAAAGCCACGTAGCTGTTCTTCTAGGACATTAACTGGTACAAAATAATTGATACAGCCTTCTAATCCCATGACAAACAAAGATAGGATTTTAGGCCAAAGTATTTATTAATAAGTCCTGAAATTAAAACATATTCTAATTATACTTTAACTGTAAAAAATTACTTCTTATATTACATAAAAGAAAAGGCAGATTTCAAACAGTATCCCACAATGATTTTCACTTTAATAAATCTTTTAAAAGATATACAGTATATGTCATAGAGAAAGGTGATTTCCAATTACTCATTTGATATATCAAAAATGTGGTGCACGCTTGTAATCCCAGTACTTGGGGCGCTGAGACAGGAGGCTCTCAGGTTTGAGGACAGCCTCTGCAAGTAGTGAGATTTCATCAACTCAGAGAGACCCTGTTTCAAAATAAAAATAAAATAGGTCTGGGGGTGTAGCTCAGAGGTAGAATGCACCTGTGCTCAATCTCCAGTACCACCAAAAAAAACCAATGTTTCTTACAGTGAAAGACTGTCCCCACAGCAACAAGATGAAACAACACCGTGGTCAAGAGGGATTTCCCTGGCTAGAGGCATGGTATAAGGAATTGGGAAAGAATGGCAATATTTTCTGACCAGAGATGCTACTTTCAATAACAACATTCACTTAAAATCTACAGCTATTTCTTACTCCCAGAGTAAAGAGTGGCAATACTAGTGATCTGATCATCTGGTGGTTCCTGAGACTCAATCTTTTTCCAGTATACTCTATGCCCCGTATGGGTAGTAGCCCGGTAAACCTAGAGCTGTACGAAGCATCCCCTTAGCAGACTAGGACCACCACACACATCACATCAGTACAGCATCTAGGAGACACCACTGTTTGGGTTTGGAGGACCCATCTTTACGCACGCATCCTCCCAACTGAACTCCACCTGCACAAGCACCTCCAGCTGGTGCCTCCCCTGCTGGCACCTTCTGGGGCATTGCTGGGAAGCCACTCTGCTCAAGTGGGCAAGCCCTGCATGGGATCTAGAACTGCCTTGCAACTGACAATTTCACCAGGTTTTCCTGGAAATGGACCATGTTCTAATTCTACTTTATCAAACTACAAAAAAAAAAGATCCTTAAATTATCATTAGAAAGAAAAGGGGAGGGGAGAATCAAAGAACTTAAAAATACTGAAAGTTAAGTCAGGCATAGTGGTGCACGCCTGTAATCTCAGTACTTGGGAGGCTGAGACAGGAGGATCACAGGTTCAAGGCCAGCCTCAGCAACTAGTGAGGCCCTCAGCAACTTAGTGAAGTCCTATTTCCAAATAAAAAATAAAATAGGACTGGGTGGGGTGTAGCTCAGAGGTAGAATGCCCCTGGGCTCAATCCCCAGTACCACACACACAAAAAAAAACCCTGAAGGTTAATTAGAGGAATAGCTTTTAAATGTTTTGACTCCAACTCAGAAGATCTTATATCACAACTTTGACCACACAGGACACCTGTACTACATGTGAGCATTCATATTTTCTATTCTTTATACCAAATTCCTTCCCTTCTTAAAAACGGGTTGCAACCTAATACACTATTTACATGCTCCTGTTAATGGATCACAGTCAGCAGTTTAAAAAGCATTTCATTAAAGTATGGTGAGTTTTGTTTTGTTTCTTTTCCCAGAGAATCCCAGGGAAACCAGTTCCACCGATACTCTATCAGAATAAGTCAGGGTCGTGGAGTCTGGTCCCTGAAGGGCCACTCCCCTGGTCTACAGCTGCCACTAATACAAAGTGCCACAGCTGGAGCAACAGCGCTCTCTCTGCTGGTTCAGGCAGGCCCACCAGGGGAGCAATCCTGAAACAGCACCAACTGAGAGGCCACTGGAGTGGGACAGGGTAGCAGGTACCTCCAGGCCCTGCTACCCAGAGTGGAGGCAGGCGATGCGGGACGAAATCAAAAGCCAAAGCAAGAAAAGGTAGAGAGAAGCTGGAGGCAGCCAAGTGTCAGAGCGAGCTGAGAAGGGGGGAGTGAGATCCTGCGTGGTACGAGTGCCCGAGGACTTACAGCTGGGAAGAGAAAGCACAGAGCGAGTGGGGTTCCCGAGGAGGAAGACATGGAAGTAAAACTTTTACAAAGTAAAGAGGCGAGAGGGAGGGCTATGACTTCTTTTGCTTTTCCACACAGATCCCCCAAAAAACTAAGCCACCCATCTGTGGGGGCACTAAGTGCAGGCCCTCATCACCAAGCACCCACAGGAACTACGAGCTTCTTTGCCAGGTCCAGATGAAGAGTCAGACAAATACTCTGGGAAAAATTATTAGGAAAAAAATACAGCTGCTACCCAAAATTAGTAATAATGCTTCTAAGAAGAATAAAGACAGTTAAACTGAGAGCTGGAGAAAGACTGGTGTCGGCCCGGAGCCACGGAGGAGAGTGCCGCGCTACTGGTGAGCCCAAAGTTGCCTTCCAAACATGCCGTGACCCGGCGGCCCACAGGGAGACAGGAGACCCCGCGCCTCCGGAGGGAATGCGGAAGGGAGCCTCTGAACGCTCCGCCAGGCTCCGAGAGGACCTCAGCGCAACCTGCACTCTGTTCTCCACCGATGCCTCCACGTAAAGCCTCTGAACCGTGAAACAGCATAAAGCTAATGAGCTCGGACTGTCCTCCAGAAAGAGCTACTGCATCACTAACACACACACCTCGTTATACTTCTTTCCATTCAGCTCCCTCCACCAAAGAGCAGCAGTCAGGACAGCAGCAGCATGTCACACCTCACATCACACTTTTCAACTGTTTAAGCCGCACACAGATGCTCTCCCTGGGCCCCGCGACACTCCCGTGAAGAGGGGAAGAATCGGTGTCCATTCACAGTGTGGATCTCTGCGAGTCCCCTCAGTGTGGTGCGGACAAGAATCGACATGGGCGAGGGTGCGAGGCCAACTGGTGGTGGATCGTGCTAGATGGGTGGTCTCTTGAATCAGATCACAGCATGGAGAGGAGGCATGGCACGCACCCTAGTGTTAGCACTGGCATCCATCTCTTCTATTTTCCATTCTATCATATGTATGGATTCAACGTTCTACTGCACAATGGTCAGTGACAACAGAAGCACCCCAGGCCCTGTAGACAGTCTAAAATCGCTGCCCATAAACACTGTGAGCGTAAGACAGAGACGAGAATGCACACTTGCAATCAGAGTAAACAGAGTTTGAGCAGTGACAGGGCCACACAGCAGAGGACGGAGCAGCACATTCTGTTGGAGGAGTCAGGGCAAGGAGTCCTAGAACACTGGGGATGCTGTTCACACCAGAAGCCTAGGCCTGGCCTGGAGGGAGGACGTGGCTTGCCATCAGCAGTGAGGAGAAAAGACGGGGACTCTGTTGAGTTGCAGCCACCCAGCTGGGGAAGAAAGGGACACAGAAGGGGGCTGAGGAACAGTTCAGGCCAGTAGGAGGTAATGACAGAGGATTCTGCTTAGTTTCCAGAGCCATGCTCGCACAGAGCAGATGGGTGAAGAAGAAACTAGCAGTATGAACAGTTGACTCTAATAAATTGGTGCAACTTGTTTTTAGAAACATGCATGTGAGTTACCACCCAAGTAAGTAAGTTCTAGTTAATTCTCAAAGAACCAGATGTGGACACTTATGCCCATTAGGCATTTTCCCCTTTTCAGGATGTCTCTTCACATTACTAGGCAAAGACACACCTCTGTCATATTAACCCAAATAAGCTATGGGCAAGGAGGTAGACCTGCCGCGGCCCTCCCAAATAAATACTACATTCTAAACTCACAAAGCAATTTTTAAGGAATATCTACCATTTGGAATTATTGACATAAATGCTCCTGCCAGAATGGGGACATGAACAAACACTGGACCACACCAATGTGCACCACTCAGACTAAAATTCCATGCTGGCTGCTGAAAGTAGCCAAGCATCGAGGCACGGGGACCTCGCAGTCCTCGGGCTCCTGAGCAGTGCAGGGGCAGCACTGTGGACAACGTGCCACCTGTTCAGACACTGAAAGAACCTGAACGCTTTACCTGTGATGCTCTATATTCATACATATCTGTGTGTATGATTATATTTCAAAAACAGGGATGTAGAAGGGACTTAGAAGGGAAGAAGAAGAAATCTTTAGATGGACAAAGAAGGTGACCTAACTGAGGGAGTTGGGAGGGGAGTGGAGGGAAACACACTATAGCACATGATGTACATACACAAACCTATAAGACTCAATCACTATCCAGAGCATAAAAGGGAGGGTAGGGGGAGGGAATAGGGTGGGATTGAAGGGAGGGCTAAATGTGCAATGTGAGCATGTATGATGTTCATACCCTGACATATATCAAAATGTATAATTACAATGCACCAATAAATGAACATAAAAAGTTAAAAAAAAAAACAGTATAAGCACAGACATGAAATAAAACTACTACTAATATTATGGAATTTCTTCAAATATGATATGCCAGAATTTAACATCTGGCATACCAAAAATTTCAAATACCATATTCTAGACCCCAATTTGGGTCCATAAGTAACTCTATGGTTCTCCAAGTCGCAATCTGCAACTCTCCAGGTCAACCGTGATTAAATTAAATTGGCCTTCTCTGGTTCTAAGAGTGGCCCACAGAGAGGCTGTTCCAGACCACACAGCCGAGAGGGGGGGAGGGAGAGGGAGTGAGAGAGAGAGAGAGGAGAGAGAGTGAGGGAGAGAGAAAGAAAGAGAGAGAGAGACACGCACCCTCATACGAGAGAGAGAAGGCCTTACGTGGGCCAAGCCACCTGGCAAAGCTCTAGAAACTCCTGCAGAAATATCCTTCTAATCTATCAAACTAATGAGACTAGCACATACCTCTAAACCCTCTCTCTAGCCTCCCTTTCTGTACCTCAGAAACATGAGAAAATGACTATGCAAACTTGTTTTCTACTTAAAATGTGCTTGCTATACACAATTAACAAACATTTCATAAAATGATAAAACTTTAAAACTACCACCCACCAAAAGCCATCAATGTATATGTTTTCTTATGCAAAACTTTTACAGTAAAATTTTAAACAACTATAAACATTTTCGGGGGGCTAGGGATTGAACCCAGAGGCATTCTACCTCTGAACTATACCCCTAGACTATTTTCTTTATTATTTTTTCTTTGGAAACAGAGTCTCACTAGGTTTTTGAGACTGTCTTCAAACCTGCAATCCTCCTGTCTCAGCCTCCCAAGTACCGGGATTAAAGGCGTGCACCACCATGCCTAGCTATAAACATTTCTTAATCCATACAGAGCATTATGTCTGACACTTTAAATACTATACCTTGGGGCTGAGGCTTTAGCTCAGTGGTAGAGCACTTGCTTAGCATGTGAGGCCCTGGGTTCAATCCCTGGCAGTGCAAAAACCAATGCATACACACTATGCTGTCTTAGCTACTACATTACAAATGCCTTGTAGTTCTATCCCCCCAACACAATCTCCTAGGACACTCCCTATTTTCCTTTCTCCTTCCATTGCCAGTATTCCATTTTCTACCTCCTCCTTTCCTTCTATCACATCCTTCTCCTATCACATCCCTCCCCACCACATCCCTCCCCACCACATCCCTCCCCACCACATCCCTCCCCACCACATCCCTCCCCATCACATCCCTCCCCACCACATCCCTCCCCATCACATCCCTCCCCATCACATCCCTCCCCTATCACATCCCTCCCTTCATTTGGTTCTCCCAACTAGTGACACCCGTCATTTTCTTACTGTGAGAAGTCTCCCTCCACCAGGAAAGAGCTCTCTCTTCACCCTGGTTTTTTCTATTTTTACTCCCAGCCTCATCCTCTGGGTGACATTAACCTGCCCTCTCTTACCACCTGGCCCCACCTAACAGCTCAAATACACCCTCAGGGAGCATCTGGAACCCCAGAGGGGCCCAGTCCCCACCAGAACAGACTTCTGAAATCCAATGCTGGAAGGGCCTCCGCCTCTCATTAGTTTACCATCTGCCACTGCAGGGAGAGCTGGAGATTTTGGTTGTTGTACAGTTTTTGCTTTGCCTTTCTCTCACCATCATGAAAGAAGCGACTTCATTTTCCTATGAAAGATCGCTGGCCTGGAACACGAAGCTCACACACCCCTCTGCATGTAGACACATGCATGCAGCACATACGTTTATAGCTTAACTCCCAGCAAGAGCTGGCGTAATACTTTACAAAATAGTACAACATAAATCCTCTGCTCGGGCAACAGAAAATCTACCCAATACTCTTAAAAATAAAATTCATAGAGTTTGCAGAAGTGTTTAATGTGATATGAAAAAGAATCCACTAGAATACCTCTTATAGCACTTGTTTTGAGGCAGTTCATTCCCAAAACACATTTTCTATTGCTATAATCTTTTAAAGTGCTCATCTATCTGGCTTTTACAGCAATCTGCAAGTGTGAAACAAATATACAATTCACAGCGGGGGAAAAAGTGCAAAGGCTTAATCTACTGTACTCTCATTTGCCAGTGTAGAGTTGTGGGGCACAGTCACAAACGTGCTTATAAATTCCACTGGTCTAATGAACAGATACGGTTTTCATAATTTTTATTGCTGTGTTCCACAGCTCAGTGATTGTCAGGCCAATGCCAAAGTACAGGTTCCATTTGAATGACATATGGCTGCAGTCAACCAGAGAGATGTTACAACATTAAACAACACAAGAAGACAGAATGAGAATACAAAATGCCAAATTAGCTCTCGCAGAACCAGTGATGCTCGTGTGCAACTCAGTCCTTTGGAAGCAGTTTTGTGCTCATGGATATGGTGTGGACACACCTTCTGACACCTCACAACACTGCACACAGCACGGCGTGGACAGGCTGTGCAGCAGGGAGAGCCTGCGGGCTCAGGAATGGCCTTAACTTCTGCCTACCCTTGGTTAGACTGCGTTACCTCTGCTGGGCAGCTTCCTTACCTTCCCCTCCTGATAAAATGGCATTACAATCCTCCAACCACCTCACTGAATGAGATGCTAATGTGAAAACGCATCCTAAAGGGTAGACCGCTATGCAAATAATCACACGATAATAAAACCAATAAAAAATTCCTAAAGTACCCAAGCAAAGTATTAAAGCAGCACTGTGGTGACCCAATTGTTTGTCTGCCCTGGCTAGGACCTCTTTTGGCATTTGCGTAACTCCTCACCTTACGAATCTGGTAGGAGGCTCAGAGAGAGGGGATCAAAAGGCAGCTTCCCCAAACTCACCGGCACCCAGGGCGCTGGCATGAGGCCCAGCCGAGCAGATGCACTTGTCTTTTGACGCATCAGCTAGCAGCACAAAGAAACAAGGACAAGAGAAGTTTTCCTGGCAATACATACAGCAATACCCAGTGTCAGGTGTGTGTGCACACGTGTGCTTGCAGCAGAGGCGAGGACTGCACTGTGAGCTGTGGCCTCACATGCTGAGCGTCGGTGGCAGGGGTCTTCCCTGTACCGAGGACCTGGTTTCGGCAGTGCAGTTTCCCTTGTTCCTGCCCTTCTTGTGAGCCAATTCTTCAGCCTTCCTGGCAATTCTATGAGCTTCCCAAGAGCCTGTCAAGAATTCTTTTTCAGTTTGCGTTGGCCAGACTCAGTTTTCACTGCTTACAGCTAAGAATTCTGACTGATAAAGAGGATTTCTGAAATGGTAGGCAGGTAAGTAGAGAAATTGCAGAACTTCAAAATGCATGGTGCAGCTGAGCAACAACAGGAGACAGTGCTGACACTCGGCCGTCAGAGGACAGTGAAGCGCACTGCTGGGTCCAGTATGTAGGACAAGGGTGAGAAAAGAACCAAATCCTCCAAAAGATGTTAGGTGGCCACAAAAGCCAAGGGTGCCTACAGTTATGTGACAATGCCCACAGGGTAAAGTGCCCAGCTTTCAGAGGCAGCCAGTTCTAATCCATTCTGTCCTTGAACATTTGCCCAGGCCTTATATACCAGACTGTCAAAATACTAAGAAATCACAGGAGTCCAATGGGGGGCACATTCAGTAGCAACAAGCAAATTTTTTTCTGGTACTGGAGGTTGAACCCACGGGTATCCTACCTTCGAGCTACACCCCTGGCCCTGTTTTAGTTTTTGTTTTGAAACAGGGTCTTGCTAAGTTGCTGTGGCTGGTCTCAAACCTGCAATCCTTTTATCTCAGCCTTCCAAGTGAGGGGATGACAGGCGTGTGCCACCACGCCCAACTGCAGCAAGCAATTTTAACGTAGGGAGCTAACTGTTAACTTTAGTGGAAGTTGGGTGAATGCGGACAGGAGCATTCACTGCGCAGTCTCCCCTGCGCAGGGGAAGGGCATCTGATGCAAACAGGAGGAGGAGGGTGGGGCAGTAACTCTGGCCAGAGGGATGAGTATCAAAACACAAGTGAAACAGCGTTTCACTCAGGTGTCATTTAGCTGCAGGTATTTCATTAACTGGATGCTTAGTTCCTCCTTAGGATGGAGACTAAGAGGAGAAAGTGGAAAAAGAAGACAGGAGTGAGATCAGCGGTGCCAGGCCATCAGGATCGCAAGTTTAGATTCCATTTTATGACAGTATTCACTCACTAAATAACTTTAAGCAGAAGAGTCACGTTGTGTTTATATTTTACTTTAGAAAGATTATCACAAAAGCTCTATCAGAAAGAATAATCAAACAATAACTGGTTCTCAACCATCTGGGATTCACAGAACCTTTGAGAATACAATGGCCAGAAAAAACGCATCTATATACATACATAGAGACCTTAATATTTAATTCCAATGGATTTGCAGCCCCCTGTAGTCCCTGGACCTCAAAGTGAGAACCATTTAGAAGCCAGAGAAAACTGGCCAAGACACCAGTTGACAGGCTGCTGCCACAGCCACACTGGCAATGACAATGCTTCCACCACAGCACAGGCTCTGAAGAGGGAGAGATCGGCTTATCTGGCATAAGCTTGAGGGTGTGGTAGTGACGGGGAACACCAACAAGGCCTTCCAGACTTAGGTGACTGAGCAGTGCCATGGAGACAAAGGACCGACCAAGAAAGACCAACGGGGACCCAGGGACTGGCTGCAAGTTGCACACCCAGGCGGAGACGCCCAGCTGCCAATCAGAAGCCAGAGTCTCGAGCTGGGCAGGCAGTGGTCCAGGGTCGCTGGAACCAAGATGGAAGTGTACAGGCTACAAAGGACGTCTGGGTGTGTGCAAGGTCAAGAGGATATGAGCCAGGTTCAAGTCCACAGGGAAAAGTCAGGACTCAACCTAGAGTCCACAGGGCCAGAACAGGTAAGGTAACAGGGCATGGTAACAGGATCAATACACCACCCTCAGCACCACTTTATAAACAGAAATACGAGTCAATGATTCTTCTATGCACACAGCTTTTTCTGCAGGGTCACAAAAGTGCTGTCACTCCAAAATATAAAACCTGGCCAAATTTCTTTAAGTAACTCTATTCAGTGCCTAGTTAGGTACAATAAAGAAATCAATAAATATCCAGAAATACAATTCTCAATCTTTTCAGAGGCTCAACTTCAAAAAGATAGTGTATGCAGATAAATTTTAGAGACGCTTTTAAAATACCCATATGATTTGGAATATTCAACAGTCAACTTCATAACACTAAAATCTGGAATGGAATTTGCAATTTCAAGACAGCAATTCTCTAACAGAAGTATTTAGCATGTTATACAAACATGTTATTCACAGAAATGTACAACATAGGGGATATTTATCACATTTGCTAGATTTGTTAGCCAAAGTGCATCATTCTTGTAATCACCAACAGAGCTGCAGTAAAACCTGTGTAATATTCAACAAGAAGCATGGCTATAAGCCATTCTTCTACTAAGGAAAAAACGAAACATACTCAGTAAGTGCAGCTTCTCTGTGACTTTTTTTCCTGAAGAATTAACTCATTTTAAACAACAGCTCACCGGCAGAAGCATGGCACTGTTTAAATCTGAGCAGAGTCTGGCATCTTTGTGAGGAGAAGCCGGCAGGGAGAAAGACTATCATAATGTTAGGGTTCTACCACTCTCAAGCTAAGACTTACAGCAGAGTACAGTTCATCTGATCATATTAATCACTCCACCTTACAAAGCCTTTATCACTGAGTTTCACAAGTGCAATTCATTTTGAAAAACTGGCAAATTATTCTTTTCCAGGGAACGAAATATAGAAGTCACTAACTGACTACAAGATGGACGCTGATACTAGGAAAGCTTGTGGTGTTCCAATGAGTGCTATGTAAAGCTTTGAACCTAACCAGCTGGTGCCACTCACAATCGCTTCCTACAAAACTCAACGGCTCCCCTTTCACTTACTGGGTTTTCTGCTATAAAAAGTACTGTGGCACAATGGGGTAATGCCGGCCTGATGAAGGGATGAGGGAACAATGAACTGATGATGATCAGCCTCAAGTATTTATTAGGTATTGATCTATTGAGTTGAGTGGCCCTAATCTGAAACCCGAAATGCTCCAACATCCAAAACCTTTTGAATATTGACACAATGCCACAGGCAGAAAATTCCACACCTGACCTTATGTGATGGTTTGTAGTCAAAACACAGACACACTAAAAATATTGTATAAAGTCACTATCTGTTTAAGGTATACATGAAACACAAATGAATTTCATGTTTAGGCTTGGGTCCCATACCCAAGATATATATACAAGTATTCCGAAAACTGAAAAACTCCAAAATCTGAAACACTTTTGGTCCCAAGCATTTTGGATAAGGGATACTCTACCTGTACTCAAATAGGCAATTTAAAGATACTATTCCCAAGAATATTGGAAATTTTAGTGGATAAAAGTAGATACTATATGTCAGTTAAATTAAAAAACGATTGGTGACTGCAAGCAGGCTATTCTACTTTATGGCACTGCGATGAGGTCAGGTTGTGGCTCCTGCCCTTCAGGGCCTTCCAGGCTCGGCGTGCCACGGCCACCAGACTCACCTGAAGCACCACAGAGGTTCTGAAAGCAAGATGAGCTCCACCAAGGACAGGGAGCTCAGCTTTGAGGAGCAGCCAGTTTCACCAAAGAGTAAGAAAAGAGATGAGGGATTCCAAGTTACAAATAAGGGCACTAGAAAAAGCACGGGACATATTTAAGAAGGTAGCATTTTTGTAAGAGGTATCGGGGACAAGGACAGAGAGGAGCAGGTTTGGGCCAGCAGAGAGAGGTCCTGTGCAGGGGAGAGGCCACGCTGAAATGGGTATCAGAGATCTTTTTGTTGATTTTCAGTTTGGGAGAATGTGTAACACCACAGTACCATATATCTTTGAATTATCGAACAAGTGATGGGCCCTGAAGATAAAATGTCCTGACTCTTGTCAACCTTACTACAGGTGAGTGGTCCCACAGCACACACAGCGACTCAGTCAGTAAAAATGGGAACCAGGAGTACCGGAGGCCAGAGCTCCTACTCATCATATGGTAAAATGACCAGAACTTGAGAAATTCATCAGTACAGGAAGAGGGAAAAATCAAATAGGACTCTTTGCACTACCCCACAGGATAGGGTTCCATCAAGAAATCCAGTATCAGGGCCAGGTGGATGGAGGCATGGCTGCATCTGCAGAGGCTTTGAACACCTGAGGAAGCCCTTAGCCGTTTGATGGCAGAGATCCAGGGACCCCCCCCCCCGAGTTACTGAATGCCTGGGATTCCTAACAGAGACAGGAGGGAGGAAGACACAAGAAGGCAAATACATCTATGTTAGTCAGCTTTTCATTGCTGTGACCAAATTACCAGACAAGAACAACTTAGAGGAGAAAAAATCATTTGGCTCGTGATTTCAGAGGTCTCAGTCCATGGTCGGCCAGCTACATTGCTTTGGGCCTTAAATGAGGCAGAACATCATGGCAGAGGGAAGCTGCTCAACTGATAGCAGCCAGGAAGCAGAGAGAGAGAGCATTCGAGAGAGAGACCGGGGACAAGATAAACCCCTCCAAGACACGCCTTCAGTGACTTATTTCCTCCAACTATGTCCTACCTCCCAGTAGTCCATTTAGCTAACAGTGGATTAATCCATTCACTAATCAGAACCCTCATGACCCAACCACTTCCCAAAAGCCCCACCTCTGAACCCATGAGGCTTTGGGCAACATTCTAGATCCAAACTATAACAACATCTAAGTGAAAGGACGTCCTTAAAGTGCTGAAAGTATTGTAGAAAAGCATGGTACAAGAGTCCACTGGATTTGCTAAATAATCCACATCATATATCATGCTCTAATGTGCCAACAAACTAACAATACAGACCGCACCACCAAAGCGGATCCGCTGTAGATTCCAAACACGCTGTCTGATCTTCAGGGGTGTATATTTCTATTCTCACTTACCTTGGGAATCACTGTTTCTCCCCTTTAGAAACCAATCACTAGCCAGGTATGGTGGCGCACACTTGTAATCCCAGTACTTGGGAGGCTGAGACCAGAGGATCGCAGGTTCGCGGCCAGCCTCAGCTACTTAGTGAGGCCCTCTGCAATTTAGTGAGACCCTGTTTCAAAATAAAGGATAAAAAATAGGGCTGGGGATGTAGCTTGGAGGTAGAATGCCCCTGGGTTCAGTCCCCAGTATCAGAAGAAAAAAAAAAAAGAAAGAAACCAATCACTAATTTTTATATCAAAATTTACAAAAATATTCATGCCTAAATATTTTTCAAGTTTAAAGTACCAAAAGACTATTATTAATTACTCTGTCCTCTAAGTATGACTTCTTCTCAAGATGGATATTTTTCAAAAGAAAAGAAACCATTCACTTTTAACTAATAAAATGTCAGTATCTTGATCTGCACTATTACACAACTATACAGACAGAAAGTTCTATCTAGTGTACTAACCCGGAATTTTCCAGTCACTAAACTATGAGTTAGCTTTACATATCACAATGTGTGTGCAGGCCCCTTTTACTGAACCTAAGAGCCTTCTATCTGTCAGACCTCGTGCAAGTGCCAGGGACAGACACAAGGAAATCAATGCTCCCCCAGCTTGTGGTGAGCTCACAGCTCGTAAGAGGGAAGAAAGAAACCCAGGAAATGGCCTATTCACATAGTCACCACAGGTAACCACAGGGAAAAAAGAGCAGAAGGAAGGTTTCAGCACGCATAGCAGTCTTTGAGCAGCAGGAGCCTGTCCAGCTTAAGATGTGGAGGGGAAGGTGGGGAACTCCAGCAGGTTCGTGGAATGACATCAGCATCCACAGTGTCTTGTTATTCGTTAGTGTCTACTTCCCCCTTATCTGGACTCCCAGAAGGCTCTGGTTTACTAAGTGGAAATTACCAATGAAAGTTCATCAAGCCATTAAACAAAACAGAATGGGGAGCTGATGGGTTAATCTGACCAGCGATAATTCCAAGAGAAGATGAAATGGGAGAAGGAGCATTTATTAAGCACTAAGTGACAGGTCCCAGGCTACCCACCTTTATACATGACATTTCACTTAATACTCACAAGCCTTATTTAATAAAAAGGAAACTGTAGTTCAAGATCACACACCTTGAGAAGAGGCTGTTGCTTTTACTAGGTCTATTTCTACTCCAACCCTCCCTCTAATTTAGTACACTTCAGGTTTATACATATGCCATCAAACCATATTATATATGCATGTGCTCATTTATTAACTCATTTACTATTTTTCAAATCTAAGAACATGGAGAAAAACAGAAAGGCAAACTTAGTTTTCAACAAAGTATACATATGCCATTCAAACTACCAAGAAGCCACTAGAAAAAGGAAAAACAGAAGTAAATGCTCTTGAAACTCCCACTGAGCCCAGTCCCCAGAGGCCCTGGAAGGCATGGTACTATCACACGCCAAACATACACCTACAGGTGACCACCCTGCAACCTCACAGCAAAGAACCCCCTGTTCACAGGGGGTGACAACGAGACATTCTGGCTACCCCTGCAGTCAGTCGCACGCTGTCCCAAAGACTTCGAGGAAGGAAAGCATATGAGAAGCACATACTCTCAAGCCAGAATATTTCTTCCCATGTGGCATCTACAAATTCATGAAAGCAGTATGAAACAGTATTTAAAGCAACAGTGTTGGAGTCAGTCAGGCCATATGTTAGCTCTATCAATTATTAAGGATGTGACCTGGAGCAACTTAGTCACTTCAAGAAAGTTCAAGTCCCCATCTGCATTAGGCCTTCCCCATTGTACCCTATGTAATGTTCAAAAGGATTTGCCAAGAGATCAATTTCCAATCTGTCAAAGGACTATTTTTTAATACTGTCTGCTACGTTAAGTAAACAAGACCATTTAGGGGATTTCACTTAACATTATTATTGCCTTGATTTAGTAAGAATTTATTCATCATACCACCTGCTAGGCCCAGGGATAGCTAGGTGCAATACGCTATGGTATCCCTGACCTTCGAAAATGTCTCTTTTCTTTCTTTCTTTCTTTCTTTTTTTTTTTTTTTTGTAGTACTGGGGATGGAACCCAGGGGCATTCTGCCTCTGAGCTACACCCCAGCCCTATTTTTTATTCTTTATTTTGAAACAGGGTCTCACTAAGTTGCGGAGGGCCTCACAAGTTGCTGAGGCTGGCCATGAACCTGTAATCCTCCTGTCTCAGCCTCCTAAGTACTGGGATTACAAGCGTGTGCCCGGCTAAAATGTCTCTTTTCTAATCCACAGCCTAGCCTCTTGATTACAGAATAAATATAAGGAACAACAGTACACAGGCTGTACAACGAACAAGAAACTATGAGAGGAGGCACATTCAAACCTGTCTATATGTCTGCATTAATAGGCAGTCTTTCCTTTTTCCAGATTAACAAAAAGGGAGAAAAAAATCACATATTGTAGTTGTAAAATTTATTGCGATCAACAGTAAAGCCCTTTCTGACATAATCTTTGGAAACCCACACTCTTTTTATACTTTTATTGGTGCACTGTAATTACACGTCATAATGAGGTGTGGAGTGATAGGAGCACACAGGCACACAGCACTTGGTGTGTTTCCCTCCAGACCCCACCCCGCGCCCTCCCCTTCCCTGCACATGTCATTGAGACTGATAATTTCAACTGTTACCTTGATATGTCTCGGAGTCTTGATTCCCTTATCTGAGGTCTCTTTTGTTACCCAATTTCTCTCTAGTTACCACATATGAGAGAAAATATACAACTACTCCCTTTCTGAGACTAATCTCAGCATATTAGATTCTTGATATAGAAAAATAAGAATGAAAATCCCAAATGTAAAACATATACAGAGCTTAGGGTGTTTGGTTGGTAGATGTTTTGAGGGCATTTGGGGGGAAAAGAACAATAACTAAATACTGCTGCAAAATAAGAGTCTCAGTAAAATTTTCTAATTTTAATTGGGTCTAACGTCCAATGGTCTTTAAATTGGTCTGAAGACACAATTTTTTAAGTTTTTGAACATATACTTTATGTTCAAATACTAAATAATTAGTAGCACTTATCCCTACTTATGGGCTATATGCTACCACTTTAAGTACTGCTTTAAAAGCATTTCTGTTTTCCTAACAAATCCAGAATCCACATTTTCCCACCAGTCCTAAGTTACCAAATAAATTCACTCTTTGACAAGACTTAATTCAAAGCAAGCTCTTCAAAATACAGCCACTACAGCATAGGAGAAATTTTAAACCATAGATATATAAAAGATAACGAATGAAACTTAAGCGCAATAATTTGCTAAGTGGCAAATACATCTGCTCCATGTTCCCCTGAAGCGCAGGCCGTTTGAGGGACCTGTGGCCTCTGGCACCAGGTTGAGTGCTCTGTGTTCAGGGTCAGGCAGGGTCTGGCTATAAACAGCCATCAGAATGCTGCTGGAGCTCCTGGCCAGAATCCCGCCTCTCCACACCAGCCAGGGGTGGGGCTCAGAGTGGCGCTTGCTGGCATACTATAAATGCACCTAGAGGGGCGGGGGGGGGGGGGGG
>PVJS01018985.1:0-34228 GCA_004027185.1 Glis glis | reverse complement strand
GTGGTGGCGCGTGCTTGTAATCCCAGTACTTTGGGAGGCGGAGACCGGAGGATCTGGGTTCGCGGCCAGCCTCAGCTCTCTCTCTCTCTCTCTCTCTCTCTCTCTCTCTCTCTCCTTAGTGAGGCCCTCCGCAACTTCATGAGACCCGGTTTCAAAATAAAGCATAAAAAATAGGGCCGGGGGTGTAGCGCGGAGGTAGAACGCCCCTGGGTTCAATCCCCAGTACGCAAAAAAAAAAAGTGGTGGGCATGAGAATAACAGAGAATAGGTTATGAATCATGAGCTGTGGGCATCTACCCAGTATGTTCTGCAGAGGAAATGGAGATTGCTGTCAGGCAGAGTCCTAGCAGGAAAGAGGTGGCCTATTCCAACGAGGACATCTCAAGGAGTGCCCAACAGAGGGGCTTTCTATCAATGCGTAGACACAGTGCAGAGCCAGGAGGGGTAGTTCTGTGCACTGGGACTGGCTACCCCTGGCACAAGAAAGGGAGAGGTTACTGGAGCCTGGGAGAAGGTTTTACATTCTGAGGACTGCCTAGAGAGAGCTGTGAGCACTGATTCGGTGGCTCCACTAGCCAGAGTCCACCCAAAAAGGAGGGAGTTGAGGAAATACGGACTAGCCAGAAGATGGGGCATAAGAGTCCACTGATGGAGCCCACCGAGGCCAGCCTTCTGAGAGCAGGGTGGACTAGGGCGAGTACTGGATGATGCCTGGAGGAACACAATCGGTGATCCCACAGGTACAGGAGACTTAGGGGAGCTGTAGCTAAGAAAAGTTAAGAGAACTTCTGCCACATCCTCGTGTACAAAAAAGACAAACTCTTTTAAGTTTATGATTCCCAAGTTGTAAACCAAAGTACATTAATCTGAAGAGCTTAGTGCAGTTGTCTAGACATTATAATATTTATCCAAGATCTGTAGATTGATCTACAGAGTAAACCAGTGTGACTTTCGAGAAAATTATTCTGTGCATCCCTTTTCTCTGGCTGGATTCCATTTTAAGTTGCAGAGAGAAAGCAGAGCCCGGCCCAACACTTTTTCCCAAGTGACTTGAATGCTTATGGAGAGAGTCAGTTTGGTTTTTCTTAACTTTTTTTTTTTATGCCAAGTGTATTCGGTACTGTGAGAGGTAATTTATTGAGATAGCACAGAAGCTGATGAAGTATGGAGACAAAAAGTACATGGAGGGAAGAGAGAAGCCGGTTGTTTCTTTTAACTAGGACTTTAATCTTCCCATCACTTTTACTTAGACCTTGATGAATGTTCCCAGTCCCCGAAGCCGTGCAACTTCATCTGCAAGAACACGGAGGGGAGTTACCAGTGCTCGTGTCCGAGGGGGTACGTCCTGCAAGAGGACGGAAAGACGTGCAAAGGTGAGCGAATTCTCTGGCACTGCCGGCCCTGCCTGTCTTTCTCCTTTCAGGTTCAGTGTTAGGGAATCAGGGATTATACCAGGTGTCTCACCTTCATTAAAATGTATCTTCCTTATGGCTATTTTAATTACTCATAGAAAACTCTGCCAAACAGCCCATTCCAGGAGGCAGAGAAAAAAAAAATTTTAAGAACCCAAGTCACAGTAGTTTACTCCTTCGACAAAACCACATGAATTTTTAAAAACAAAATAAAATGTTGGTGAGGAAAGAATTGAAAAAGATTTTTCTTTTATTGCTTACCTAAAATTTCATTTCTCTAAGCTGTCTTTGTTACACATTTACGGCAGAAAAGTGAAGATAAATGGATATATTTTAAATTTTTGCTTAGGTTAGTAAAAGTAATTATTTATCAAGCTAAATTAGATTGTTAAGATAGCTTCAATACTGTTCTCGTACATTTGAGTTTATAGGAAACCTCATCAGTATGGAATTTATGGACTGAGGAATTTTTTTATTATAGCTTATTCTCAGAAAAATGAGATTTATTTTCAAGACATATCAAAAACAAGCTATTCACAAGAGCTGCAATTATATTGAACCTGTTTAGAGAACTGGTATTTTTTTTAAGCTACAAAATAATGAATCAGTCTTGCCCATGTCTTATATTATGTGGTAAACTTATTTTAAATGTATTTTCCCAAATTAAATTTCAGTTTAACCAAAATCAGACTTGGGGTTTTGTATTAGATGAGTCCAAATGTTAATACCATATATGACTAAAACTATAGATGTTGTGTTTTTGCTGCATCTGGTACTGATGATGTTATTCTCATTTGGATATGGAGAATCTAACCCCACATTTGAGTTAGGGCCTTCATCAACTTCCAGATTGTTTTATTTTTATTTAATCCCCCCTTTAATAGGAATAAGTGACCATCCATGTTCTAAACCATATTAGATGCAAGAATCACAGCCTTGAATGTTAACTTTGAGGACGCTTCACAGAATCGGTTATGATTCAGTCATTTAGTGTCTTATTCTAAAGAAAACCTTGTGTAATGTACCACCTCTGCCCTCTTACTATAATAGCCTGAAATATTTATGCTGTCTAAGTACTAGAAAAGAAACTGGCTGTATAATGCATATGGAAGCCCACAAAGATTCCAGCAAAAATCTAGACAAAATGCTCCCGATGGAACGTGTATACCTCCTGTGGTCTCAGGAGTTAGGACGCTCAGCCAGACAACTGGGCTCTGATCTCCCTGGGATTCTCTCTCGTTGCAGACCTCGATGAATGTCAAACCAAACAGCACAACTGCCAGTTCCTCTGTGCCAACACCCTGGGGGGTTTCACCTGTAAATGTCCACCTGGTTTCACCCAGCACCACACTGCTTGCATTGGTAAGGCAGAATTACAATTGGGAAATTTCACAAACTTCTGGTAGGTGCATAAAAGGTGTATTTAAAATGATAGCTAAATTATTTTTTTCGTGCTTATATTTAGTACTTTGTAATTAGTGGTTTAAAGAAGTTGTTAATAATATAGACATTTTTTCCAAAGAACAATATCAAAGGAAAAAAGGCCTATATATAATCCAAGCACACATGGCGGGCATATTCCATGCAGTGCCGCTCTATCTCATTCTAAATCTAGCTATGCTGTTCTGATAAAATATAACTAAAGGCTCACAGTAATTTAGAACTTGCTAATGAACAGGCTGGGTTGTTTTTTGTTTTTGTTTTTTTGTATTTTCTTCAGAAGGCACATGCTAGGCCAGGCATGGTGGCGCACACTTGTAATCCTAGTACTTGAGAGGCTGAGACAAGAGGATCACAGGTTCGCAGCCAGCCTCAGCTACTTAGTGAAGCCCTCCTCAACTTAGTGAGACCCTGTTTCAAAATAAAGAATAAAAAATAGGGCTGGGGGTATAGCTTGGAGGTAGAATGCCCCTGGGTTCAATCCCCAGTACTGCAAAAAAAAAAAAAGAAGGCACATGCTAGGAGACTTTCAGTCTGTATTATCTAAAATTTATCTAAAATCATGCCTTCAGTCTCCATAAAATACATTCTAGTTTCAAACCTCTTAGAAATGCACTTTTTCTTACCACTTTGCCTTTAATATGACAGTGAGTCCTGGCTTAGCTTTTCCTAGAATGCTGTCTTCACATAGTAAAAACATGAGCTTTCATCTGTCACTTTCTGCTTCATGTAGTGAAATGTAAGTCGTGTAATGAATAATTGGGACGCTTGACGCCCTCCTTCCCTACTGCTTTCCTAGACAACAATGAATGTGGGTCTCAGCCTTCACTCTGTGGTGCGAAGGGAATCTGTCAGAACACGCCTGGGAGCTTCAGCTGTGAATGCCAGCGAGGGTTCTCTCTGGATGCTACTGGGCTGAACTGCGAAGGTGGGTTTATTTTGCTCAACAATCCTTAATCTTAGAACAGCAAACTACATTTTCTTTTCAAATCTCTAAACCACTCCATGAGAAATTGAGACAGTCTCAAAAAAGAAAAAGGGTATTTAACAAGATAGGATCTAGCGATTGGTGTTTGTTCCTAAGTTTTCTTGTACCATTTGGGGGGGCAGAGGAAAACTTGAACGTGATGAAACAAAAATTCTGTTATTACCAATGAAGTTTTCACTATGTGAAAGCAGCATTCTAGAAAAATCTAAGCCAGAATTCACTGTCATAGTAAAGGCAAAAGCAGTAAGAAAAAAATGTATTTCTAAGAGGTTTGAAAGTAGAATGTGAATGTATTTTACGGAGACTGAAGGCATGATTTTAGATAATACAGACTGAATGTCTCCTAGCATGTGCCTTCTAAACCAAACTGTTTACCTAATCACTGATCTGAGAAATAATTGAGTTGAAAAAGAATTCTGTGGCTAACATGATTTATAGTAATAGTTGAGTATACCAGAAAATAGCACTTGGGCTTTTGTTCCATGATACATAAATATGTAAAAGTTAAGCATACAAAGAGAACCTTTTGACCTTATTCAGTGGGAAAAACAGATGGCTGTTTTTATTTTATATGGGCTGAGACTCCTGCCCCCATTGTTCCTATAAAGTCTGTCCCCCGCAATAGGTATTAACTCTTATAAAGGCCAAAGGTACATTTAGGTGGAAACAAAACCAATAAAATATCATATAGGTCTTCAATATTTACATTACAAGTGCTAGTGTATGATAATACAGATGCATTAGAATGGGTGTCTGTTACAAAATACCTATGCTCAAGAGTATGAGGCTATATCCGTCCCCTTTACATTTTTATGTAGTATTATAATTTGTATTTTTATCGATTTACTTATTCTTTTACAATTAATTATTCCTAGAAACATACGATTTTGAACTCTATAAATATATTCCAAGTATTTAATATGCTCTTTATAAGAATTACAGGACTTATTATGTGTATCTTATTTTCAGGCAAAGATTTTTTGTTTTATTTTTAAAATTTTGAATTTTAATATTTTGTGTCTGAAATCATTGAGACATTAAAAGTATTCTGAGCCAGGCGTGGTGGCGCACGCCTATAATCCCAGTACTTGGGAGGCTGAGAAAAGAGAATCTCAGGTTCGAGGCCGGCAGTGCATGGCAATTTAGCAAGGCCCTGTTTCAAAAATAAAAAATAAATAGGGCTGTGGGTGTAGCTCAGAGGTAGAGCCACTCCTGGGTTCAGTCCCCAGTACCACAAAAAAAAAGTATTCTGAACGTGTACAGCTGCTTGCCATGTGAGTTCCGCTCATGACCATCCACATAAGATACCATTTATTAATTATCCATGTAAATTTGTTACACACACATCAAACATGCCAATTGTATTTCACTCTTCCTGGGTAGATTTCAAAGCCTCAGTTGTCATTCCAAAAGAGTATGCATATATGAACAAAGAAATTATTCCGTATGTATAATAATACCACATCTTGTCTAAAAATAACATACTCAGATACTCAAAAGGGATTTGCATCTAATTAATCTTGAATGGTAATAACAATTTTTGCTTGCAAAACCATTATACTTTTTAGATATCTCTGTAGTGCTTATATCTTCCCCCAAATGAGGATTACCTGTGAGTCACTTTTGAATCTACTGAAATATGTAATGCAAACACACACACACACACACACACACACACACACACACACATATATATAAAAATTTACCAAATAAATTGTACCATATGCAGTTAATCAATCCAAAATGCACAACATTTGTGGTTGCTTTGGTTGATTTGCTGAAATTAAGCTGTTAATCAGAGCACCGAAGTGCCGTGGTCGGGTGGAGAACATAAGAATGAGGTGGTTTCTTATCTCAGAACCATTCTTTGTGCCACCACTGACTAGTAACCACGTGACTTGGAAAGAAATCGCAGCCCCTCTGTGCACCAGGTCTTGTTTATTTGTTCCCCTGAAGGCTGTGCTTGGAATGCATTTAAGACTAGTAGAGGAAGGGGGACGTAAAGACTTTGCCGGATTGTTTTTGCAGATGTTGATGAATGTGATGGAAACCACAGGTGCCAACACGGCTGCCAGAACATCTTGGGCGGCTACAGATGTGGCTGCCCACAAGGCTACATCCAGCATTACCAGTGGAACCAGTGTGTCGGTGAGCTCTCGTTGGTTACATCAGACCTGCTTTTCTCACCTGAAAATGTCTCTGCCTCAGATGAACAAATCATAAAGGTTAAAGTTTCAATATAGCCTTTGAATCCTAGAACTTAAAACCCAGTACTTAGCGTCGATGTGCGAGGGTTCGTTCTACTCGTCTCTGTACTTGTGGATATTTGAAAATATCCATGATAGCCAGGCGTGGTGGCGCACGCTTGTAATCCCAGTACTTTGGGAGGCAGAGACCGGAGGATCCGGGTTCGCGGCCAGCCTCAGCTCTCTTTCTCTCTCTCCTTAGTGAGGCCCTCCACAACTTCGTGAGACCCGGTTTCAAAATAAAGGATAAAAAATAGGGCCGGGGGTGTAGTGCAGAGGTAGAAACGCCACTGCATTCAATCCCCAGTACCGCAAAAAAAAAAGAAAAGAAAATATCCATGATAAAAGCATTTTTAAGTACCTCAAGGTAACTCAACTGGAGGCCTTTGCCTTTGTAATTTCTGCTAGATGTAATTATCAGTTTCTGAAGATAGTGTCAAGAATCATCATCACCATGTGCTGTGGTCAGTAACCTGGTAGCTGTAGATTCTGCACTTACAGGATTACCCATCCATCCCCCTCCTAAAAATCTAAAAGAATTCAGATCAACCCGATGAGGAGAGTCCGCCTGTGCTCTGTCACATAGATTTAATGAAGGACGTGTGAAGTATTTTAAGATACAAAAAGTAACAAGTTTCAGCAAATACCGTTGACAACTCCATACAAAAGAGTTTACAAAATAAAATCTGTAGGTACTCAGCACTGTTCCTTGCATTGGTAATCATGGAAATTCTCCTTTTAAGGAGCAGTTGATCAAAGAGAACATTATTCTACTTGAATAGCCCACTGACTGGCTTAGCATATGTCTAATTTCCTGGATCCCTGTGAGCACTGCACAAACACACCATACACCATGTCTTGACATTAGAAGCTGACATTGCTGAGCAGAAGGGGAACCGGGGCCCTGCAGAGAATGGCGGGATGCTTCTTGTTTCTGTAAAGTGATTTGGATTATTCAATTCATTATTCAAATATAGTGTTAGAGTGATCCACTAAATAAATTAATCTCATTTTATCCTTTGTGGCCTTCTCAAAAACTTTTCCTTTTGTTTTTATTTTGGTTTTGCAATACCAGGGGTTGAACCTAGGGGCATTCTACCCCTTAGCTACATGCCACACCTTATTTGTTCTTGGGGGGTAGGGAGGACGGGAATAGGGTCTCCCTCAATTGCCCAGGCTGGCCTTAAACATGTGGTCCTCCTGCCTCAGCCTACCAACTCTGTGGGATGACAGACATGTGCCATCTCACCCACCTGGCTCAAAAGAAATTTCTAATGACAGCATAGTGAATTGAGAAGAAAAATCAAGATAAAGTTCAAAGAAAATTTACTATTTTTCAAAGAAAAATCAAGATAAATTTATGCAAGGACAAAGACAAATGCTTTGCCAGACCACAAATACACACTCAAGGGAAGAGAGGCAGAAACCAATTAGTGATTAAGAAGTTAAGGATAAAGCTCTAAAGGATTACCAAAATGATAAGTTTGGCAAGCAAAGTAATTTCACTCATAAGCTGAAGCAAAGTGTAGGCACACTCTTTAGAATATAAGGAATAGTGTTCCTTTTATTTTTTAAGCTAGTAAAACAATTTTATTGTATTGCACTATTTACAAACTATGAAGGCCACCACTTTATTTAGGAAGTACCATGGACTTCTCAGTTAATTCTATGGAAATTAAGGCAAAAACTGATTCTCTCATAGTTAACATTATGCCAACTTAAATAAATTCTTGTTTTTAAGGAGAACATAAGTAGAAATGGGAACAATTCGGAGCTATCAAGTCAAGCTTTTGTACCCCAAAGTTTCTGTCTGCAAACATCTAGTACAAAAATAGCTGCACCTGTTTTTAGTAAATTTGGAGATACTCTTTGAAATGGCCCAACCTAAAATCAAGGTGGTGTTTATCTCAGTTTCCCTTGATGGGATTCTGAGGCAGGGCACTTCCACAGGGCAGTCACCATAGACAGCTCACACTGGGTCCAGCCAGAAGCCCGTGTGTCTTCTAGCAGGAGAGACCTATGGGAAAGCAATGGTGGTTTCAAAGATGAACCCAGGACTAAAAGTGCATGAACATATGCCCCAGGTTAAGTGTTACTTTGTGAGCTTGCTCCTCGAACATGGTGATTTCTAAACAGCAGGCCCCTGGGTAGACACAACAGGCATTTTATTTCAAAAAGGTCTAGTTTCTTCTGTGCAGGGTTGAGGTTGAGATCCAGCCCCCATCTCTAATAAAATTGCTACTTTTTCATGCCCTGAATCCACATAACAGAGTTGGAATTTTAACTCAAACATATGGTAGAAATACAGTGAAATAACCCATCAGGAAATTAAGAACAAGTTACTAAAAGAACAAGAATTATGACAAAATGCAAATTGAAAGGCTAAAACCCTTTTTATCTGGGACTAATGGTATTAGTACTTTCAGTTATTCCTATGATTGATAGGAGAAGATAGAAAAAAAGTATTCCAGACAGACTTAGCAGGGTCTCCTCATAAATGGTCAAAACCGTCAATGCTCCACGTACTTTAAATGGATAAAAATATAAACTTAGGATGTGAATAATGCGACCATCAACTCAAGAAAAATAAAAGTTCTTTGAAAGTGTTAGTACTGAAAAAAACTTTCAGTTCACACTAACACTTTAATAAGTTTCCAGGCAGTTACCATAGAGAATTTATAACATTCCAGTGCATAGATTGTACAGATGCAGGTAACGTTCTCAAGTATTTACAAGTATTATAGTTATTCAAAGTTAAAGATATGTTAATATCGTTAGCATTTGCATCTGAAGAAAAATTATGTCTTAGTCTATGAAGCTCACATCGTCTAGTGCCAGTAGATGCTTCTTTCAGTTGCTTCCCTAGCCTTTCCAAAATAATTCAAGCATAGCTTAGTGAAGCTTGAATCAGTCCAAAATACAACTCAAACAAGACCATCTTTTTCTAAGTATAGCATGGGAAAATTTTATAGTATAAAAATATGAGGTATGTCATGGTGCTTCCAAAAAGATTAACATATTTTAAAACATTCTTGTAAGTGGTGTGTTTAAATGCAATTTATTTAATTAATTGGCTTTGCCTGGTACTTTTTCCATCTAACACAATGTCTGAATATATTCATGGTGGGATCGTGTTCTGAAATTATAATCTAATTTATATTCCCAGTTGGAATCGTGCCTATGAATGTCAGATCTATTTATAAAAGCAGATGAGCCTTTGTGGCAGAATTTCAAGTCTTTTTTATATAGAAATAAAATAGCCATTATATTTATGTCACATGCAGCCAAGTTACTGAGAATTTATCTTTTTTCCCCATGGAATAAAAGCTAAGGATTTTCACATAGTAGGTATTCAAGCATATTTTATATTCAGTGACTAAGAGTTCTGGTCTCATTTAATTCTGAAACCATGCATGATATAAAAACGTGCCTAATAACATCTACCCTTTCAATGACCTCTGTCCTGTTCTTGATGAAGTTTAATTTCCTGCCTCTTCACTGAGCCCCCATTTCATCTTCCATAGTCTCGCTGAGCTGCAGCAGATCCCCTCGCCCCTCCTAGCTACCCGGTTCCCTGAGCACCCCTGCTTGCAAACGGGCCTGTTTCCCCACATGGGCTGAAATATACACTTGTCATATATTAGGTAAACAGATGCTCTGCGCTCCATATGGAGTCGAAAGAATTGAAAGAATCTCATGGAACAGATGTGATCTGTGCCCAGGGTGAAATTTGGATTATAACAAAGCCCAAAGGCGTCAAAGCACATGCAGTATATCAACCAGACAGCTCTGAGCAAAATTATAATCTCCAAAGTTAAAAGCACAATAGGGCTTTGAATTTGCGATAACAGCAACTGAAAGTCAGCCCTGTAATTATCCTGCCGCCAGGCACTTATAGTACAGTGTTAGTCCTTAAGCCAGTAAAGGCTACGTGGCGATGGCTGGCTGGATGCAGACCTGTCTCAGAAGGCGTGGCCTGCACCAAATGGATTTTCAAGCACTTAAAACCATGCTGTGTTGTTGGTTCAATACCTCTGAATAGTGTTTGTTTCCATTGTTCTCATTTAAGGTTGTTTAACTTTTTATATACTTTCTCCCCATATATAATGAGGGTTTTGGGAATTGCTGGGGGAATGGATACAAATATAGAGACAGACTTTTTAAAACTTGAACTTACAAAATTCATCCTTTTAAGGTATACAGTTAAGTCATTTTTAATATATTCTTATAAGGATGTGCAGCCATCAACACTAGCTCAAGAATAATCTCATTACCCCCCAAAAGAAACCCATACCTAATATCAGTCATTCCCTATTACCTCTCCCCCAAGCCCTGGCAACTACTAGTCTACTCTCTATGGATTTGCCTGAGATAAAAAGCTTTTGAAATAATAATCTCTTAAGAGAATGGAAGAGCCAGGTGTGGTGGCACATGCTTGTAATGCCAGTACTTGGGAGGCTGAGACAGGAGGATTGCAGGTTAGAGGACAGCTTCGGCAATTTAAGTGAGGCCTTCAGCAACTTGGCAGGACCCTGTTTCAAAATAGATAGCTCAGAGATAGAATGACCTCTGGGTTCAATCACCAGTACAGGAAAGAGAGAGTGAATGAATGAATGAATGAATGAATGAATGAATTATTCATTATGCAAATTACAAATATCTGTTCCAGGGGCTGCCCACATATTCAAAACATAGTATAAACAGAAAATAAAAGGGCAAGGCAAGGTTGTTGGGTTTTTTTAAAGCCATAATTTGGGAGGATTGTTTTATTTCATATGCTTTTTTTATTTACAGCTATCAGAGTTAAAAAGAAAATTCCTATGGTTCTACAGTTACCTCCCCCATAAAATCACAGGTACTTGGAGACTCCAGCTCGCCTGCGCGTGACCGTCCCCCGCGTAAGCGTTTCTTGCTTTGTCTTAACAGATGAGAATGAGTGCTCCAACCCCAGCGCCTGCGGCTCTGCTTCCTGCTACAACACCCTGGGGAGCTACAAGTGCGCCTGCCCCTCAGGCTTCTCCTTTGACCAGTTCTCCAGTGCTTGCCACGATGTGAATGAGTGTTCCTCCTCCAAGAACCCGTGCAATTACGGCTGCTCCAACACCGAAGGGGGCTACCTCTGTGGCTGCCCGCCGGGGTACTACAGAGTGGGACAGGGGTAAGGCGGCCTGTCACCCGTCCCAGATAGGAAAGTTTCCTCCCTTGCTTGAGTGGCAGCTGCCTGGTCGCCTACCACTGCATGGAAGGGTACAGCTTTTAAAAGCCTGAGAAGCCGGGTGTGGTGGCACACGCCTGTCATTCTAGTACTTGGGAGGCTGAGACAGGAGGATCACAAGTTCGAGGCCAGCCTCAGCAACGTAGCAAAAATCTCAGCAGTTTAGCGAGACCTTGTTTCAAAAAAAATGGGGGGACAGATGGGGGCTAGGGGTGTAGCTCAGAGGAACATGACCCTGGATTCAATCCCCAGTACCACAAAAAAAAAAAGCCTGCGGGTGAAAGCATCGATGTAGGAAGGCACACGGGCTGTGTCTGTGGGGCAGGATCACCTCCTGGATTGTTAAAACAAGGATCCCTCTTCGCCCCTCGTAATGGCCTGACTCGATTCCGTCAGACCCCAGGCCAGAGACAAGCAGGTGTTTCCAACCGCAGCTCCCATGATGCCATAGACGGCCCGGGCTGAGCGGCAGAAGTGCAAACAGCCCGGGAGCCTTCCACAAGCCTTCCACAAGCGGCAGAAGTGCAAACAGCGGCAGAAGTGCAAACAGCCCGGGAGCCTTCCACAAGCCTTAGCAGCTGCTCACCCCGTGGTGTCTGGGAAAGGAGCTTGCCTCTGGCTGTGCCCCTCCCCTCCGGCTGCTCAGCACCCACCCCAGGAAGCACTTAACTGCACTTTCTCGTCTTGTCAGCTGTGGCTGTTCACTGGCCCGTGCATCCTTCCTTCATTACCACTGAAGAAGGGATTGAGGAGGCAGTCAGGGTCATCTTCCACTTAGGGGCATGGACCAGTCTGTCCAACATTGGTATTTAACAGTACTTAGAACAAAAACGTTGGTCTCGCTAGACAAGGTGCCTACAGAGCCAATGCATTGACTTTCTTATTAACCAAAATAGGAATTTAGAGACCTCAATTATTAAGGCAGGGAAGCTTCTTTTGAGCAGTAAACACAGGCTTCAGGTCCAGGAAGCAAGAGGACTCCTCTTTCCATGCCCTTGGGAAGTTCACACCTGTTTTTACCTCCTGGAGTAAACCACCTGCAGGTGCTTCCATCTAGTTAGGATTGGAAATTGAAGTGACCCAGGGTTCCGCCTCAGAGGAGCTCCGCTGTTTCAGAACAAGGGGAAACCTCAGGTATTGAGTGTTGAAGAAAAGAACTACGAAGAGTAGTAGGATCTGGGGGTTATGAGCTTAGAGTTTGCTTTGTTGGTTCCAAAGTTGTGAATAGTCTGCTCTGCCACTGGAAAACTGTTGTCCAGTGTCGAAGTCTAACAGTACTTTATACCTCCTGCAAACAGCCACTGCGTCTCAGGAATGGGGTTCAACAAAGGGCAGTACCTGTCTCTGGACACAGAGGTGGATGAGGAAAATGCTCTGTCCCCAGAAGCCTGCTACGAGTGTAAAATCAACGGCTACTCCAAGAAAGAAGACAGGCAGAAGAGGAGTGTTCACGACCCCCCGCCCGCCGCTGTGAGTAGACCTCGCTGTATTCTGCCACAGGTTTTATCCACTTGGAGTCATGCACACAATGCAGTTTATGTACTTTCAGCCTCGGTGTAGTTAAACCTATCTGGAACTAAGTAAGTTAAAATTACTTGAATTCATAGCTTAAAACACTGAGACTTGGGGAAAAGACTTTGAGAGTCACTGTTTCAGATCATTTTCTTTGGATTTAGTCTTTGCTATGGTTCTAGAGTTAGTGGCCAAGAGTACAAGATATCCATTTAGGAAATAATTGTTTGCAAATGATTCCCAAAAAATGAAATTATGTTGAATTTTTCCAGTTTTGTTCTATACAACTATAACATTCTAGGATGATTTTAATTTTCAGTAGGTCGGCCAACTAGGTCTCCTGTTCTGTGACTTATTTATAAATAAGATAGTTGTTCCTGCTATAAAACTTTGGTCTCCAAATAGCTTGCATTTTGTAAGGAACTAAAGATCTGAATGTCCTGCCCCTGGTGTTTCCTCTCTGTGACTGGCATTTTAGCTGCATGGTAAGGGGCCACAGGCTACCTGGTTTTAAATTTATTCCTTGACCCTCCCCATTGACTACCTGTGTTACATGGGTCATGTTTATTTAACCTCTCTCTACTTCAGTTTCTTCACCTAGGAGAATAAAATACTCAACTTCTGAAGGTTGATGTAATGGGTTTAAACATGTGAAGTGCCTGGAATGGTACCTAGCACATACATCGTATGTGTTTAGTCCGTGCGAGTGGTTAATATCCCATATCTAAAGATGTTGATGATTTTCCCAAAGATCAGAGACAGTATAAGGTCATCACTCATCATTCTTTTCAGTTAATATTACTGAGAAATTACCCCACCTAGAAACCTAATCACAACTAGCCGGCTGTGTGAATTGTCAATTTGCTTCAGTTTTCTGGGCATGAAAATTTTTCTTTTTTTTTTTTTTTTTTTGCGGTACCGGGGATTGAACGCAAGGGCGTTCTACCACCGCGCTACACCCCCGGCCCTATTTTTTATACTTTATTTTGAAACCGGGTCTCACGAAGTTGCGGAGGGCCTCACTAAGGAGAGAGAGAGAGAGAGCGCTCAGGCTGGCCGCGAACCCAGATCCTCCGGTCTCCGCCTCCTAAAGTACTGGGATTACAAGCGTGCTCCACCACGCCCGGCTAGAAATTTTCTTTATCTCTATGACAAGACTTGGTTAGCCAAAAAGTTTGCGCTTCTATTTTACTAATAACCAGCCAGTGTCACATGTACCTTAAGTAAGCTAAGGTTATCCACCTGATGTTTAAGTGTGACAACTGAGTTATCCATCAAGTCCCCCAAACTGCAAATCCAGATATTCTGCCTATAAAGTCGTGGTATGGGAAACATATTGCCTGAACACTGATGGGCACTTCTGGGCCACCGTAGCCACATCCTTCCTTAACAGGAACCCAATCCAAGTAGTATGGTCTTTTGCCTATCTTACTTAACCAGCATTCTTACACCTCCCATCCATCCCTCTGACCAAGTCAGTTTGGTTTATCCATACTCTGATCCACTGATTTTTACCAAAGCTGCTCCAAATTGGATGTTTGAGGGCTTCGCAGACCACTGACTCTGCATGGAACTGATAGCTCCAGGTAAACTCACTACTCCTTCATCCCTTACAAATCGCAGCTGAGCCTGGAGCCTTCAGCATGAAGATTCCCCTGGGTGCGTACCCTGCTGTCGGATGACAGCACCACGTCTCATTTTGACTCCAGAAAAATAAACATTAGACTCATTTCCTAAATTGCCTTTTTAAATAATTATTAATAACCATAATATTCCATAAACTCATCAGAAAAACTTGAAATGTGAGTGCTCTTTGTAGTCTCAGTCCTGTAACTTTAATGACCTCGTTAAGGCTGAGTGAGAAGTCGTAAAGATTTACAGAGCATCCTCCATGGAATAGACCTTTTCTCGCAGCTGTCAGGAGTGTACAATTGCCTCTTTCATCGCCACTACTAGTGCAGAAAGGGGAGCGGGAAGCCACAAGCTGTCGCCGTGGCTGTAGCCCTAGAGGCCACCGGTCCCTCTGGAGTCCTCTACCTGCCTGGTTGAGAATTGTCCCAAACAGTTTTCCTGTTTTCCCCAGGTTACACACATCAGCCTGGAGAGCGTGGACATGGACAGCCCCATCAGCATGAAGCTCAACCTCTCTGGCTTTGGCTCTAAGGAGCGCATCCTGGAACTCACGCCTGCCATCGAGCCCCTCAGCAACCACATCCGCTACGTCATCTCCCAAGGGAACGACGAGGGCATCTTCCGCATCCACCAGAGGAATGGGGTCAGCTACTTGCACACGGCCAAGAAGAAGCTCACGCCCGGCACGTACACACTGGAAATCTCCAGCGTCCCTCTCTACAGGAAGAAGGAGCTTCAGAAACTGGAGGAGCGCAATGAGAATGACTACCTCCTAGGGGAGCTGGGGGAGGCTCTCAGGATGAGGCTACAGATTCAACTCTATTAACCCTTCGCAGACTTGCTTCCAGCTCAAATCCCAGCACAGCCAGCCTTCTGGGGCATTCGAAAAGTCAATGACTCATTTTAAAGAGGAAGAAAAAAAAAGACTTTTGTTTCTTTCCTCCCTGTCTCAGACTTTGGAATGTTGACCCTCACAGGAAGGGATAACTTAGACTCTGGTGTGACCAAAGATTTGAGTACAAAGGCAACCGTGGTTACTGTATTTTTATATAACTTCATTTTAAAATATATTAAAAAAAACTAAATGTTCAAGAGATCAGCATATGGCACTAAATGCACAAAAAATAATGTGAGCTTTTTTTTTTCCTGTTAGCAGTCTGTAACACTTTGGGTATTTTGCTATAGTTGCTAATTAAAAAAAAATATAGATGTTTATTTATTTTTAATGCAGTAATATATGGAGAAATGAACAAACTATGTAAACGAAAAGGGAAACTCGCTTGTTTTTCTTTAGATTTATAAATTTGAGCTATTTCTTTTAGAGGTGCTTTTAAAAAAAATTCAATAGATTCAAGAGATGTTTCCTTTGGTTTTCTGCCAGTCGTCCAACTGGTACACACCTGATTATTTTAAAGAAAGCCTCAGAGAGCTGAGTGGGCAGTATAACCAAGAACTTAAAAGACGCGAGTGTCATTTGATTCTTTATGAAAGACATCAAAGCCAGAGCAGCTCACTGTGACAGTATTTCACATCACCAGTTACACCAGGCAACGGAAGATGCAGCTCAACCACTGTAGCAAAATACCTTGACTGCTTGTGAGACCGTTAGCGTTGCAGGCCAAACCGTACTGTATTTCCTTCTCATAACCTCAAGGAACCACATGTGCTTACCCACAACACCTCATTCCTACCCAGGGTGCGCTGCATACTTGTGGTCGCGTAGGCAGCTGAAGAACCGCCATTCCTCTGACTAGGAACACCTGGCGTTCTGTAGTGTTTGGTGCTGTCTTAGATTAATGGTGCATTTATTATGTTCAAGCTATTTCAGGATTGCCATATGTACAAACAAATCATGCAGTACAGCCAAGGAATATATGTTGTTGTTTTTTTAAGTCCATTTTTTTTTTAGAATTTTCATTAATACTGTAGTTAAACACCATATGCCTCGTTTTATCATAGCTTATTGTGTATGAAAGATATTTGTACAATGAATTGATGTTTAGTTTGCTTTTAGTCCTTTAAAAAGATACCGTACCAGGAGGTGCTAAGAAGCGGATGTCTCCGTGTTCTCTACCCAAGAACCTGTCCCTGGACCAGTGACCAACCTCATATGTGAAATGGCCGGAGCACGCACAGACTCCCGGCTGTCCCTCACGCCTGTGTCGACCAAAGATTAGTAACCAGTTACACCCAGTGTTTGGGCTTTGTTTTGTTTTGTTTTTAATAACTAAAAATAAAAAACAATGTAAATTTGTAATCAAGTGTTTGTGAGGAAAAACTTATGGTTTTCGGTTTTGTTTGTTTTTGTAGGTCTATCTATGTATCAAATATGACACTTCTTGCAATAAAGCTTATTTTGGGGTAGTTTTCTGGCTAAGAGTTTTATGGAACTATAGCCCCCATGACAATCGAAAACATCCATGAGGAAGGGAAGCGTTCTTTGAGAAAGTCTACTTTCTTTAACAGAGAAATTTTCCTGAATCTAAATTTCTAAGCAAAAGTAACAGCAGGCATAACCCAGGTCACATTTAGCATCTTCACCAGAGATAATCCAAAGCTTATCTCTTGCAATGCTGTAGGTTTACTCGGTGGAGAAGTGGATAGACTTAACAAGTTATTTAACATGAACTCTCTTTTGATACATTGCTGAAATGAACACAATAATGCTTCCAAATCTTAGAAGTTAATTCAATACATGGTTCAAGAATTTGTGTGCTTAAATTTTGCATCCAAGGAATAAGAAAGCAAGGAAATATTATGACTGATCTTAATGCCGTTCTTTGCCAATCAGAAATTAACTATATGGAATAAGAAAAGTATTTGCCTCAGGGCATCCTTTAAAACTTAACATGCATATTCAGTTTCATCTGGCATCTATTATTGGTACAGCATGAGGATTGTAATAAGAAATTACCTGGAACCAAAATTGACTCTCCTTTTGAATACTGAGCAACAACACTTTTAGTTTAACTTTAACCTTCTCATGAGGCAGTTTGAGAATCCATACTCTTAGGTGTTTTGCACCTAAGAGAAGATTAAAAATCCTTACGGGTGTTACACAGAAGAAGGTACTAGAAGGAAATGACCGCATCAAGAAGCTTTTCCCGGAGGAACTTTCCCAGGCACCTCTGGTAGCTTTATGGTGAGTCTCTCATTATCAACACTGACAGCCACGATGAACATGTCTCTCTGATAACTGGTAACAATATTTTCGGTACCATTTTGTCGTTCCCATTACTTCAACATTTGTCTCAGAAATTGCCCTGGCTAAGTTATAGGCAACCTTATAAAAGATTAAAGTGTAATGTAAGCCCAGACACATAAACCACATCCAGTGACTTCATGTAATAGTAATAATGGCCTTCAAGAAACGAGAATTCTCTTTCTACTTGAATTTAGATTTGAAGCTCTTAAAACTTTAGCTCTGCTTAATGCCTCTTGACTTTGCTGCTTACTTAGTTGGAGTAGATCAACATTGGTCATGAACATTGAAAATCATTCAGAGTAACACATAAAAGTTACAATAAATTCACACATCTACCCCTTTTTCATTATCTAGGAATTTCAAACAGGACCATTCATACAATCTTGCCCTTTTTAATATTCTTAAGGTCGGCCAGGCGTGGTGGTGCACGCTTGTAATCCCAATACTTTGGGAGGCGGAGACCGGAGGATCCGGGTTCTTGGCCAGCCTCAGCTCTCTCTCTCTCTCTCTCTCTCTCAGTGAGGCCCTCCGCAACTTCATGAGACCCGGTTTCAAAATAAAGCATAAAAAAATAGGGCCAGGGGAGTAGCGCGGAGGAGAACGCCCCTGGGTTCAATCCCCGGTACCGCAAAAAAAAAAATATTCTTAAGGTCTTATTTTTAGTTAGTTGGACTTCATGGTTCACAGAATGAATGTTTGGGGTTAAGGGTGAGGAATACCGCGGGAAATTATAGAGCAGCAGTCTGTTCAAGTCCTTCAAAACTTTAGGGAACGAGTAAATTCATAGGTCAAATTGAAGCATGTGAATCTGTCAATACGTGGCCATTTCATATGATTTGACTGAACGGTTCAGAGCTGCTCACGCTCTTCGAGACTAGGCTGGAATCTGAGAATCCCCCTTCTCTTCAAAAGACAATAAATTCCATTCACTTTCCATGCCACTTGGGGCTCATTTGTATTCCTAATTTACGAGAGTCCACAAGAGAATTACATAATATATTCAAATAACCACTTAACTGCATGCTCCTAAGCCAGTGAAAAGAGTCTAAGTCACACATCTTTGGGAACTTGATGGGATTACTGGAAGCCGTGTAAAGATAAATCCATTGGGAAAAATTAGAATATAGCATGCATTTTTTTTTCCCTTAAGTAAAGGAAAATCCTCAGGAACCTTACCTTCTAAAGAGGCAGGGAAAGACAGATTCCATCGCCGCCCTACAGCAAGTGAGGTGTCAGCCATATTTGCAACCCAGCTCATACCCAACTGCTGGTTCTATTTTTATTTTTTTAAGCATGCTTGCTTTCTCAAATAAATGCACATCCATGGTTTCCTTGTGTGTTGCTGACCTTAATTGTCCTTGAAAATCCTTTCAGTGCACAGAATAATGGGAGTCCTAAAATACAGTGTACAGCTTGTTAGCCTCAGCAATTCAACCACTAGGGAACTTGGTCTTGTGGTTAAAAGAAACAGACTTTTGAGTCAAGGCTGACCTGACCTTCAACTCCATCCTGGGACAAGCTACATAGTCTCCCTGAGCCTTGGTTTCCTTTCCCATGCGGTCAGGAGGATTGAAAGAGATAGGACAGGTAGCACTGCCCACAGAGGGCCCAGCAGAGAGCAAGCACTGGGTAAGGGTCAGCTGCTCCTCCTTCTCCTCTTCCTCTTCTTCCTCCCACTAGTACTATAACCACCACTAGGAGAAGGAGCCCATGTATTCACAAAGGCTCCTTCCTACGCATGGTGCTGACACTACTGCCTTCCCACTGAGCTGTAGGACCGCAAGGAGGTAAGCAACGTCCAGGATGGGTCTGCACCTCTCGGAGATCCTTAGAAGCCCTAGCGTTGTCACCAGTGTTTACCGACTCGGTCACTGGGAACTCCAAGCCAAGGAGAGTCAGAGAGCGAGAACAGCCTTTAGAAACCTACTCCTATCTGCAACAGAGGACACTGAGGCCCAGGTTTGTGAGACAGCTCCATGCGGTGCTAGTTTCTATGCAACTGAGACCAGAACCCTGGTTGTCTGCTCACAGTCTGCTGCTGTTCATACTTCCACAGCATGGTAAGCCTATTTGGATCTCTTTTAAGCCCTAAGGATGTAGGCCAGTTCCCATGGTTTTGGCTCCTACTGAATCCAAAAACGTTTTCCAAACACAAGTTAAACACTGCTTTTTGTTTTGTCTACCCCACCCTCTGTGTAACTGCTCCCAACCTCTCATAAACCAGGGGCTTGTGTATGCACCGAAATGCCAAGATACTGTCTGCTGTCGTGTAGACCCCACCCAAATCCTGTACTTCTTTAAATACACACCAGAGTCCTGACTTTAAAGGGTTAAACATTTTATTTAAAGCAGACCTTCAAAACTTTAAAAACACATACACATTTGTTTTACTAAGAATGCACAAGGAAAATACACTAGTTGCTTGTGTTGCTTAATTGTCTTTTGCCCCCCCTTTTCCTGTGAGCCTAAAAAAGATATTACTAGATTAAGTTGGCTTTCTGTTGAAATAGCCGAGAACCTACAGCTCACATTGGTCACCCCCATTAGGGCTGCAGATTAAATGTCAGGAAGTAGGGTAGACATTTTCCAAAGGAAAACACTTTACATGACTTTTAGAGCAAACCGTAGGGAAAGTTAACACTAATCGCCTTCCCCAGACAACTCCTGCTTCACGTGTGAGTTCTATTAATGAAATAACAGTAAAAGCTGGGAGAGGCCAATTCCTGAAATTGTGTCAAAAAAAAAAAACAACAGCGTCTTGGGCTTGGGTTTCCCCCCAAGGTTTCTTCCTGCCTCCTTCTCCACCCAAACCCAGGCCCTGCACTGAGGGACTCGGCCCTGCAGGGCTGGATTTAGAGTCTCAGGCCTGTGCATTTGTGACCATCAGGCCTAAAGCAGGGTCCTACCATGGCTGTGTACCAGCATCTGGGGACCCAGCTTGTGATGAACCTGTGTCTTAGTCATTCTAATAAATTTCAAAGAGCCAGGGAAGGAAAATGCTCAGTGAAGGGAAGGAGGGAGGGAGGGAGGGAAAAGTTTCTGCCTCTACAGAATAAGACACATGGACCAGCACAAGGAGTTTCATGACAAGAACAGTTTTTTGGGTTTTGTGGGCTTTTTTTTTTTTTTTTGTTACTGTGGATTGTACCCAGAGGCATTCTACCTCCAAGCTATACCCCCAACCCTTTTTATTTTTTATTTTAAGACAGGGTCTTGCTAAGTTGCTAAGGCTGGCCTCAAACTTGCAATCCTCCTATCTCAGCCTCCCAAATACTGGGATTACAGGTGTGCGCCACCATGCCCAGCTCATGGTGAGGATTTTACTGGAATCCCTTTGAACAGATTTCTGGGATCCTTCTGGACTTATCTTCCCTTGTTTTAGGAGGACTTTCTTGATTGATGCTGCTTTTCTGTACCTTTCCAGGGAGCGCTGTGGGTCTCACCCAGGGTAAAATCAGCCGGCAGAGGTGATGGCGCTCGCTTGCTGCAGTGTTGTGGGCAGTGGAGGAGGCGCTATGATCTCTCGTCCAACACAGACATTACACATTTCTTAGTTTTTAAATAAATTGATTAAATGAAAATTTATTGGATATCTAGTACCTGTATCTAAAATAATTTTCCCTCAAAAAAGTTTACAATTTAGAGGAACAAGATAACCACTTCAGATTATATATAAAAAAAATAGATTGTGTACTTAAGGGCCATAGTGGATGTTTCAGACAAGGGGCCCAGACTCTTGGAAAAGGGAGTGGTCAGGAAAGTTCAGAGCTGTAGACAAGATCTCCTGGAAATGAGGGGACTTGAGCTGGATCCTGGAGAAAGAGGTGGATTTTGATACAAGGCAGAGTAGGAAGGAATCTCCTGGAAGATGAACAGATGATACTAGAAGTCATGACGTGAGTAGTGTATCAGAACAGATAGAACAAATGAGCCAATGGGACCATGAAGGTCAAAAGATAAGTTTACTTCTCACCACGAAGAAATTATAAATGTTTGAGGTGGGGAATATTACTCAAAATTGATCATTTCGCTTCATGTACATGTATCAAAAAGTCACACCGAACTCCATAAAAATGTACATTATTATGTCAACTAAAAAGCTTTTAAATTAAAAAAATGTTTAAAGTATTCATATGTAATATTTTTTAAGGTAAGATTATTAGGTCGGGTGAGACCCAGGCAGAGAAGCTGTGAAAGCCGCACAGCTTGGACTTGATCCTGTAGTGGGTTGCTAATGAGGGATCCCTGGTGTATGGCTGAGAGGTGATGAAGGGAAGAGGGCTTAGGACCAAACCCTGAAAAGTTTCTACATCTAGGAATAGAAAAGGAAGGGATGTCAGAGCATCTGAGAGAAACAGAAAGCGGAGAAGTAGCAGCAAAACCAGAAGATGGGGTCAGAGAAACCTAAATAGAAAAGTATTCTAGAAGAGTATCATGAGAATTTTTGCTAGCAAAATCAAATCTCCTCCTTTCCCATCCATATTTATCCCCACATCCGCCAAACTTCACCTCTTACTTTACTTTAGTCACTTTGTTTCAAACATTGAAAAATAAACAGTGTGTATGATCCTTGCCCACAAATCAAGCTGGAGACTGAGGGGCAGCATGGCAGAATGATCAATGGGTAACCCTTGAGGCCTTAAAAACACAGGCTGGAATCCTGGTTGTCACCTTTGATATGCGGTGTGATGTTATTCCAATTACGTTCAGCTTTCTTGGGTTTTTTTTTTTTTTGGCACTGGGGATGGAACCCAGGGGCATTCTACCTCCAAGCTACACCCCCAGCCCTATTTTTTATTCTTTATTTTGAAACAGGGTCTCACTAAGTTGCAGAGGGCCTCACTAAGTAGCTGAGGCTGGCCGCGAACCCGGATCCTCCAGTCTCAGCCTCCCAAGTACTGGGATTACAAGCGTGCACCACCACGCCCGGCTTAACGTTCAACTTTCTAAGTGGCGATTTGGGACACATCTAATTCCCCCACCACCACATTTCCAGTGTTCTTTTCCAGTTCTGTGTGTATGTGTATGTGTATTTCTGGGAATTGAACCTATGGGCATTCTACCTTTGAGCTACAAACCCAGCCCTTTTAATTTTTTTATTTTGAACCAGGGTCTCACTAAGTCGCTGAAGGTCTCACTAAGTTGGTGAGGCTGGCCTCAAACCTGCAATCCTCCTGTCTCCGCCTCCCAAGTACTGGGATTACAGGTGTACACCACTGTGCATGGCTATTTTTCCAGTTCTGTTTGTAACAACATACCAATTTTGCTTTTACTCTGGATAAGTACTAACCACCCTTTCATATGGTTGTACTAGTACTTCAAGGGTTTCTACTTACCCGAGTTATATTCCCTCTCCTTGGAATTTGAATTATCAGCAGAATAAAGCAAGAACAGAAAATAGTTCTTGCATTCATTCAAGCGGCACTCTGTTCAAACTGTGAGTCAGTTTCTGCAATCTGTATCTCAGGACCTGACCCATTCTGTCTTCTTTCTAAACCTGGCTCAACCATTGTCCCAAAATTCTCAGAGCTACCCCATATCCTAGCAATCAATTACTATTATTGTCAATAAATTGTTGTTTACATCCAAAGAACACTAACCAAATATCTACCCTACTCTAGAATTGTCAGGAGGGTTAATTATGGAATTCTCCAAGAACAGGGCCTATAAGACATGGGCGTGCAATATATACCAACAGCTGTTTCAATGATGTCAAGGAGCATACACCCTGAGCTTTCTCCAGTCCTGTCTCCTGTGCCCCCCATCACCGTGAATAACTGAGCCAGGATTGGTCTGCCCTTCACTAGAGCTTTGCCACTTTTATCCACTATTTCTTGCGTCCTCTCCATCTTTATTTTGGCAGGATGGAGTTGGGCAGGGCTGTGCTGGGCTCCATCCCAGCAGAGGTGAACCTCAGCCAGGCCTCTTTGTTTCTGGAGCAAGTACTGGAGAAAGGTGGAGTCCACTTTGCCCAAGAGCTAGTTCTTTGCATTTCACAAAGGATCAAGGAAAACTGCAAAGAGAGGAGCCATTCATGAGCCCTGAGTGAGGTGCCCAGCAGCCCCAAGAAGCCCAGCTAAGTAAGAGAGATAAATCAAACGCTGTTACTTTATGTTATCCACGTTCATTAACTGGGTTTCTTCCCTCCCATGCTGTCACACTTTGCTTTTGCCACAATATTCTGCTAAACCGTTCCATGGACTGATAGCGTATATACATGTGAAGCTTCATATAGAATAAATGCACAAGACATTTCTGAAAGGATAAATGCATTTGGCCTAACGAAACCAATTCACCTCTTAAAGAGCCAGCTCCTCTAAATGCCAATTTTGTCAGTTAACTATTTATCCAGCAACCTGGCAGCTGGATTCTCTCCTTGTCTCCTTGGACACACTACACACAAATGGTTTTCAGTCTAGGGAAAAAGTAAATGCTTTCCTGTGTCTGTTTTAAAATTTTTTAAATCTATAATATGTGTCTTACTTTGTCCTTGTATTTGTTTTACAACAAAAACAAAATAGAGGAAGGATTTCAACTCCATCCACCAGAGTTTATATAAGTCCTTTTGTGCTATTGATAATAAAAGCAATTCTATTTTATAGCACAGATCTTGTCAACACACTACAAACATTCACTTCCCTCATTTCCTTCAAGTCTCTGTTGAGAGCTCAATGAAAGGTTAGCCAGTGACAGCAAGTGGCCCTCCAGGACCTTCTCATAGCAGCTGTCTCTATACAGTCTATCCGTGGGACCACAGAGTCTGGGAGGAATCTAATCACCTTCTCACCATTTAAAAAGAGGAGATGGCTACTGGTTGAATTTTTTTTGATCCTCTAAGTATAGAATCATGTCATCTGAAAACAGAGACAATTTTAATTTTTCTTTACCTATTTGTATTCCTTTAATTTCCTTCTCTTGCCTTATTGCTCTGGCTGGAATCTCAAGTACTATATTGAATAGAAGTGGTAATCGTTGGCAATCTTGCCTCATTCCTGATTTTAAAGGGAAATTTTTCAGTTTTTCCCCATTAAATATGTTAGATTTGGGTATATCTTATATTGCCTTTAGGATGCTGAGGTAGGTTCCTTCTATCCCTAACTTCTTCACTGTTTTTAACACGAATGGGTATTGAATCTTGTCAAATGTTTTTTCTGCATCTATGGAGATGATCATGTGATTTTTGCCCTCAGTTATATTTATGTGATGAATTACATTTAGAAGCCTTCTAGAGCTGATAAACAAATTCAACAAACTAACCAGATACAAAGTGTACTTACAAAAATAATCATCTTTTCTACACACCAACCATAAGTCCACTGAAAAAGAGATACAGAAAGTAATTTCATTCGCAATATCTCTAAAAAAATAAATAAAATACTTAGGAATAAATCTAACTAAGGAGGTAAAAGACCTCTACAATGAAAAGTATACAACACTAAAGAAGACCTTGGAAGATGGAAAGAACTTTCATGTTTTTGTATAGGCAGAATAAATATCATTAAAATGGCCATACTACCAAAAGCAATCTACAGATCTCTATCAAAATGCCAATGTCAAGCTGGGCGTGGTGATCACACTTGTAATCCCAGTACTTTGGGAGGCAGAGACCGGAGGATCAGGGTTCGCGGCCAGCCTCAGCTCTCTCTCTCTTTCTTTCTCTCTCTCTCTCTCTCTCTCTCTCTCTCTTTACCTAGTGAAGCCCTCCGCAACTTCATGAGACCCAGTTTCAAAATAAAGTATAAAAAAATAGGCCGGGGGTGTAGAACGGAGGTAGAACGCCCCTGGGTTCAATCCCCCGTACCACAAAAAAAAAAAAAAAATGCCAATGTCATTCTTCACAGAACAACAACAAAAAAAAGTCTTAAAATTCATATGGAAAAACAAAAGACCCAGAATAGCCAAAGCAATTCTGAGCAATAAGAACCATGCTGGAGGCATAACAATACATGATTTCAAACTATACTACAGAGATACAGTAATAAGAACAGCATGGTATTGGCACAAAACCAGATACATAGTCCAGTGGAATATAATAGAGGGCACAGAAACAATCATCACACTAATAAGCAGTTGGTTTTTTCCAAAGGAGCCAAAAACATACTTTGGAGAAAAGACAGCCTTTTCAGCAAGTAGCACTGGGAAAACTGAATGTCCATATTTAGAAAAATAAAATTAGACCCCAATCTCTCACCCTGCACAAGAGTCAGTTCAGGATGAAGCAGAGACCAGAAATTAGACCACCTGTTTTTAATATGATATAGCTCATAAAGTGAATATAGCATTTTTGTTAACAGCAGCATGTTACACATTAGGTGTCCACTAAGCACCACTGCTAGCCTTGTAGAGATCTTAGGAGGAAAGATTGGATACCACCCAATTGCTCCTACCCATAAAAATAAATAAAGTTAATAATAATAATAAATTGGATCATCCTGATTTCTCCCCTCTCAAACTCTAGTCTACATAAAATCCTGTAGGCACTGCCTTCGTCCTGTGACCATGTGATCACTTCTTACCCCTGACACTGCCAACACCTTGGATAAAGCCACTACCACATCTCACTGGAGTTGTGTTCACCATAATTCACCTTTTGCCCTTTAGTTTTCCAACTTATTAAACCTTGACTAGATAGCCATGCTTATCTCCCCAGGAGCTCTCTGTACGCTACATCAAAGAAAGGTCCATCCTGCTGATCAACGGGAAGCAAGGGAAGCAGTTTCTCCCCCAGTCTGCAAAGTCCCTTCTTGTGTCCATGGTTTGACCTACGCTGTTCTGATCCAAATCCTGTCATTTTGCAATTGGTAGATTTTTAAATTTTATGTATTAATTCATTCATTTGGGGGTATTGGAGAAAACCCAGGGGGTATTCTACTAACAAGGCACACCCCCAGCCTCTTTGTTTGTTTGTTTGTTTGTTTGTTTGTTTTGAAATAGGTTCTTCCTAGGTTGCTGAGAGTCTCACTACAATGCTGAGGCTGTTGCTCCAACCTATGATCTTCCTGTCTCAGCCTCTGAGATTACAGGCATGCACCACCACGCCCAGCTAGATTGCGTATGTGTGTTGGGGGGTACTGGGGATTAAACCCAGGCGTGTTCTAAGACTGAATCACATCTCAAACCTTTTTTTTTTTAAACTGGGTCTCCCTGAGTCAATGCATGCTATCCTTGAACCTACCATCTTCCTACGTCAGCCTTCCAAACACTGGGATTACAGGTGTGTGCCACTGCACCCATCTTAACTGACAGATTTTAAAAAATACACTTTCTCTAGGTATTTATAGGAAGAGGTCTTTTCAGCAGCCCCCATGGATAGAGAAGCCAAATGAGTAACTGGAGCAGTGGTCTTCGGCAACCCAGCAGTTCTCCTTGAACTTGACTTGGTGGTCAGACGAAGGAGAGCGGAAGCAGCCCTCGAAGCTATCCAGTCCTGATAAGTCATCTTCCATTGGTGAAGACGTCAGTGTTCAGATTCACAATTGAACCTGTTTCAATCTCCAGCTACTTAGAAGAAGCAACAAACTACAAATAAAGATAATGTTTCCTCCAAACGCCTCTAGTCATAGTTTTCATTTCTCTCTAATGGATGGGTCTCAAGTCCACCAATTTACAGAGATGAAACCAGTACAGAATGTTCCCGAAGTGCACATTGAGGCAAATATCATGGCGTGTCACACTTAACATGACAGAACATCCTCTTTTCACTGAACGGAAATGGAGGGAATCCCTGGGGCAGGGTCTTTCCAGGGGCAGGGAACATTAACTCTCTCAAACATCTGATAACTAACTTTGGGTTCATGTGAAGCTATGAAATTCACACAAAACTCAGGACAAGGCTCTTTAAGAAAGGCATCCTAGATAGGAGGGTTAAAAAAATCAATTGTAAATATAGTAACCGATAATAGTATGAAAGACGGTTTCTGAATGTGTAGAAAGGGACAAGACAAAATAAATAAGAAGTAGTGTGGAAAAGTGAAATAAAGTACAAACAAGCACAGGGATGTATGAAGAAGGCAGGAGTGCAACTACTACAAAATTTTTGTAATCAATCCCTGTATATTTTCTCAAAAATACAAATTTGTCATGTAGTAGATAAAAAAAAATAGCCATAAATTCTCTGTAACTCTTCCTACAAAACAAGCTTAGTGGGCTGCCCTGTGAGTCCTTTTGAACAATAGACTGCAGACAGTGACACTGTGCCATTTCTGAGGGGGGACCTCAAGGTATCTTGCAGTTTCTGGTTGCTTCCAGTTGGATCCCAGCCTCCCTGTGATGAGCCTCAGACAAGGCTGCATGGCCCAGCCAACAGCCAGTGCCAACGGGGCCACCAGATGACCTTGACCGCGTAAGTAAACCAGACAAGAAAAGCCACTCAACTGGGCCCAGAGCAGATTACTGACCCACTTAGCCATTGGTTATTAAAAGGTTTGCTCTTTAAGACTCTTAAGTTTTGGGAGGATTTGATATATAGCAAAGACTGACCAAATTTATAGCATTAAGCTTTTCAGCAGCCAACACAAAAAGGGAAGTGTAGTCACTTACTCAACTCAATAACAGTTGTTGGACAGAGCCCCGCGGGTGTGAACCCCACTCCTGAAGCTGAGCCCTGTGGTCCAGATGAGTAAACTTGCTTGTTGCATTTTCCATAGATCTTTGCCATGTCTATGTCCCAAATATAGAACAGCAGTCTCCTGCTTATTTCTATTGCACATGAGATGCAAATGAAACCTTTGGGCTGGATGGGGCCTCCAAAAACATCCAGTCCAAAATCCAAGGAGTCATCCTGACTCCTCTCTCCTCACACTCTACATACATCCTAAAGACACCGCCTTCATTAGATATGAGCATGGGACCACTGCTCCCCCTCCCACTGCCAACGCCGTCACGAAGATCACTGTCACTCAAACTATTGCAACAGACTTCCAGTGGGCCTTCCTGTATTACCCGTGCCACCCCACCCAATCTGTTCACCTCACGGTAACCAAAATTAGCCATTAAAAATGCTAGGCTATCAGTTCTTTGCTCCGCACCTTCCAGCAGCCTCCCATGTGACCGAGGAAGCAATGGCCCACAGGAGCCTTTCTGATCCCCAACCCCCAACTCTCTAACTTCCCTTCTAGTACTCTTCTCACTCATTCCACAGCTACTCTTTCCGCCCTCGTTGCTGCTCCTGGAATATACCAGGCCGACCTCCACCCCTATGGCCCCGGGATATGCCCCACCTGGAATCATTTTCTCATCGATAGCCAAGCCACGTGTCTTGGTCCATTCAAATGTTACCAGGTGAGAAGGCTTTCCTGATGATCTCCATTTCAAAATAGCCAATCCTCACACCACCGATTCTCTTAATCTTTGCTGTGCCTATGACCATCTGGCATCTTTTCTCTTTCTTATCTGTGTCCTCACTGTAAAATGGCACGTCCATGAGGAGAGCGGCCTTACTGGTTTGTGCTCTACCAATATGACCTAAAAGAGGCTCTAGCACATAACAAGCAATTAAATATTCCTTAACTGGGTAGAGGTAATAAGGTTGATAATAAAGGTTGAAGACAAAATGTAGCATGACTGGTCGGTAAGACCTTCCCAATTTGCCACTCTCAGTACATACTACTGAAAGAAAAGGAACTCTTTCTTGCTTTCTTCGTTTTACTCAAAAGCTTATGTCATTTACTGTACTAAGGATCTAAAAGCTTAGTGGGCTGCCCTGTGAGTCCTTTTGAACAATAGACTGCAGACAGTGACACTGTGCCATTTCTGAGGTAGGACCTCAAGGTATCTTGCAGTTTCTGGTTGCTTCCAGTTGGATCCCAGCCTCCCTGTGATGAGCCTCAGACAAGGCTGCATGGCCCAGCCAACAGCCAGTGCCAACGGGGCCACCAGATGACCGTGACCGCGTAAGTAAACCAGACAAGAAAAGCCACTCAACTGGGCCTAGACATTATTTCAGTCCTTAGGACCCAGTAGGGAAAAATAAACCATATTCAATGTCCTTATGTTGTCCAATATATGTGCTAGAGAGGAGACAGAAAATAAGAAAATGTCAGCTATCAACAAGGACTATGATGACAGTAAAGTCAGGGACAATCCTCCGGAAGAACGGCTGAGGCAGGGCTGCCTCGGTGACATCCCACACCTGTAGGGATTTGACATTCCAGTTGACACCCGAATGACAAAATGTCAGCCTTGCAAAAATCTGGGCAAAGAACTTCCAGGGAGAGAGAACAGCAAGTGCAAAGGACTCAGAGTAAGCGTGAACTTGGAATGCTCTTGGGAACAAAAGGAATAGTGGAATAATAATAAAATAGTAAGCTGGGCGTGGTAGACGCTCGTAATCCCAGTACTTGGGAGGCAGAGACCGGAGGATCCGGGTTCGTGGCCAGCCTCAGCTACTTAGTGAGGCCCTCCCCAACTTCGTGAGACCCTGTTTCAAAATAAACAATAAAAAATAGGGCCGGGGGTGTAGCTCGGAGGTAGAACGCCCCTGGGTTCAATCCCCAGTACCACACACAAAAAAATAATAATAATAAAATAGTAATAATAATCCCAACAGTGGAATACAGAAGAAAGAAAGAGAAAAAAGGCATTCAGGAGAGATGGGGATGGCAGAGCAAGGGTCCACATTATGTGAAGGGACTTGAGGCCTTGATAAAACAATTTGATTGGAGATAAATCTTACTTTGAGATAAATGGGAAACCACTACAGGACTTCAGGCAGGAAATGGACTGATGTGAGCTAGGTCTTTCAGGACCCCTCTTACTAGCTCTTGTGGAGGTGTCTGTGCAGAGGCAAGGGCAAGTTTGAGGACCAGAGAGGAGGTCAGTTCGTTCAGCAATCTAGGGGAGATAGGATGGAGGAGGCGGGAGGGAGTTGCTTCTGTGTCGGAGGGAGAGCCCATTCAGCTTATTGGTGGGATAGGTCTGGGATACAAAAGGGAAAGTAAAGGAATAAAGGGTAACATTGGGATAACGAGCTTCCCTGAATGGCGACAGTTTTCCAAGGACTGCCATGGCCACTCCCTGCCAGGAGCCGGACAGACTTTCACTGCAGGAACAGCCCTTGCTGTGTTAAGTCAATGACATTGTGGATTTCAACGTGCTCATCGTATTCCTTTTTATTGCCCTGCGAAGAGCTCCACAAATGGTAGTGTCTTGGAATGAGCTGTTCTAAACCACATACAGCTCTTCCAAGTTGGAACTTAAATTGCTCTTTCTTCGGATTGCTACGAATCCCATGAACATGTGTTTGCCTACCAGGAAGCTATTGCCTTAAAGCACAGTCTAGCTTAGCAACAAAATTACCCCACTACCTATCTGTTTCTCCAATCCATCCTGTTTTTTTTTTGTTTTTGTTTTTGTTTTGTGGTACCGGGGATTGAACCCAGGGGCATTCTACCTCCGCGCTACATCCCCGGCTCTATTTTTTATACTTTATTTTGAAACCAGGTCTCACGAAGTTGCGGAGGGCCTCACTAAGTAGAGAGAGAGAGAGAGAGAGAGGGAGAGAGAGAGAGAGAGAGAGAGAGCTGAGGCTGGCCGCGAACCCAGATCCTCCGGTCTCCGCCTCCCAAAGTATTGGGATTACAAGCGTGCGCCACCATGCCCGGCTCCATCCTGGTTCTTAAACCAGCAACAAATGGAACTTTCTCCCAACCTGCTCCCAACCAAAGAGGCATTTCTTCCAAAATAGGTGGTGAGAAATTCACTCCTCCTCCGATACTCACGCATCAGACCTGCCACCCAAGGATAGTTAAAAAAAAACCCAAGATGTTCAAAAACTCTCCAAGGGGAAGTGCTGAGTGGAACTTGCGCATCTCTGAAACTCCGGCCTGGTGCTCCAAGGACAGGCACAGCACTGCGCCAGGCGGCACTTAAACTAAAGCAGTCGGGTTAATAACCAAAGCAACCCCCGTTAAAAGCCTATTGACGGGAGTGTGGGTAAAGGACGTATGGAAAACCACAGCAAGAACCCTCAAGCCATAAAGACCAGACTCTAAAAATAAAACAGCACCCATCAAAATGAAGGATGAGAAACAGATAAGAAAGTAACGAGAAACAGATGACAAAGGTATTTTCCGTTGCGGTGTTGCCCTTTTTCTTTTTTTTTAAGTTTTGAGTTTTTGTGTTCTGAAAAAGAATTTCACGTGGGAGTTTCTGAATACTTTGCTGTGCATTCTGCCTCTGCCAAAGAAGGTAGAAAGCATTTACGAAGCACTTGTCTTTTGTGCCGTGGAAAAATGAGACCATCTGATGACACTCAGGGCTCATCAGTGAAGGAGTCCTTCCAAATACAAGGGCAGGACACTTTGGGGAAGGCCCTCTCCCAACACAGTTAGAGATCAGATTTGGCTATTATGGACACCTGCCACAGAAACCCTGAATGGCTTTAAGGGCTTCTTTCTCCCCAAAATTAAATTTAAAAAACAGATGCATAGCATGCCTGTAATAGCAATACTTGGTAGGCTGAGATAGAAGGATCACAGGTTTGAGGCCAGCATGTGGTAACACAGTGAGACACTTTTTCAAAATAAAGATTGAAAAAGCTGGGGTGTGGCTAAGTGGTAGAACACCCCTGAGTTCAATCCTTAGTACCACAAAATAAAAGAAAAGAAAAAAAAAAGAGCTGATACACAAAGTAATTAACTCCTTACCAGCTCTAAGAAGTCACTGTTAAGACCTAAAGAAAATATAGCACCCCTTTGGCCCATCACAAGATCTAAAAGAATGTTCTCTCCTGGTTGGCAGAGGAGGGTAAAATTTATTGCCTGTGCTTTTTGGGGAGAGTCTTCCCTCATCATTTCTAAGGGTGAAAACTGTTGATGAACTAGTTTATTTAAATATGGGGGTAAATTGATTTGAATGTGGGGGTTTCATGTGGGTATATTCTGGGCATTCTAAAAGAAATGAGCTCTAGATGGCCTTTATCACTGAGCATTATGGTTTTGATCTAGAATGTCCCCCAAAGTCTCATGTGTATAGAGGTGGGGCTTTTAGGCAATGATTAGATCATGCGGGCTCTCACCCCATTTATGACTGAAAGGACTACTGGGAGGTGAGACCTAGTTGGAGGAAGTAGGTCACTGGGCATGACCTAGAAGAGTTTATCTTCTCTCCTGCTCCTTCCTTCCTTTCTCCTCCTCCTCCTTCTCTTCTTTCTTCTCCTCTCTTCTCTCTTCTCTCTCTCTCTCTCTCTCTCTCTCTCTCTCTCTGTCTTCTTTTCTCTTTCTCTCTCCCTCTCTCTCTGCTTTCTGGCTGCCATGAGCTGAACAGCTTTCCTCCACTGCACCCTCCTACCATGATGTTCTGCTTCTTCTCAGGCCCAGAGCAATGGAGCCGGCCAACCAGCTGAAATCTCGGAAACTGTGAGCCAAAATAAATATTTCCTCCGCAAAGTTGTTCTTGTCAGGTGTTTTAGTCACAGAGACCAAAAGCGGACCAACACACTAAGTAAAGAAATGACTGTCTACTAGACATGAAGAGACCTTTCCTGTTCCATCCTGGAACTAGAAAAGCAATGCAAAAAGTGCAAAATTAATGGACTTTGGAATTCCATGGAGGGTTGAAGTCAGGTTCTGGCATGCATGATCTCTATGACTTTGGAAAATTAATTCACTTCAATGGCAAAGTAGGCATCACACTATGTCCCCCAAACTGCTGTGGGGTTAAATGGAGGAAGGCATTTAGAACTCCTGGGATGGAATCAAACATTGAGAAGTGCAGGGCCTCTCTCTACCTCTGTCCCGGCTCACTCACCGCTGGTTTCCTGCACTGAATACTCTTCCATGCTCAGGACAGACAAAGGCTGATGGTCTCCCTCAACTCTCTCCATATGAAGAAGGTGTAGGTTAGAAGATACAGAGCAGATTCTTCTAGTGTGACCTCCGACTATCTTTAGTGCTATGTGTCAAAATTAATATATTCAATGATTTGGCAGATTCTTTTCTACCCCTGAGCTGTCAGGTAGCTGCCAAACAGCACTCAATCTCACCAACCCAGAAATGTCAGCTCCCTTTGCTAGTCATACCAGCCCCTCCCTTCAGAAGAAGAAAAGTTCTTTAGGGACACATCCAAGTTATATCCTCCCCCCCAAAAAAAACAACAAAGTGTGAGTCTGGGGAGCTAGAAGGCTCAGCCCTGACCAAGAGTGGGTTTAGACTTCCTTCTGGATAACTTTTCAGAAATATGAATTATCTTTACTCTTAGAATTCTTGATATAGAGAAAAATACACATGCAATAGGAACCGAAGTATAATTCCTGAGCTGCATAATCGGCTTGGAGAGCGGGGCATCACTGAATGAAGCCAGCCAGCAAAAAGAATCTTGATGTTCACACATGAGCTGAAGTCAGAAATGCCCCTTGGTTAAAAAAAAAAACACACACACACACAAGCCGGGCGTGGTGGCGCACGCTTGTAATCCCAGTACTTTGGGAGGCGGAGACCGGAGGATCTGGGTTCGCAGCCAGCCTCAGCTCGCTCTCTCTCTCCCTGTCTCTCTCTCTCTCTCTCTCTCTCTCTCCTTAGTGAGGCCCTCCACAACGTCGTGAGACCCGGTTTCAAAATAAAGTATAAAAAATAGGGCCGG
>PVJS01018984.1:0-34237 GCA_004027185.1 Glis glis | reverse complement strand
AAAAATAAAGCATAAAAAAATAGGGCCGGGGGCGTAGCGCGGAGGTAGAACGCCCCTGTGTTCAATCCCCGGTACCGCAAAAAAAAAAAAAAGAATTAAAAATCGGGCTGGGGGTGGAGCTCAGAGGTAGAACGCCCCTAGATTCCATCCCCAGTACCCCACACACACACAAAATAAACCACGAAGAAAGAAAAAGTAGGAACTAAAGCTAAGAGCAACTATTAACAGAATAAAAATGTGTAATAGAGACCATTCAGTTCCAAATGCTAAAAAGTAAAAAGTAAATTGAAATACTTTTTGCATGATTGACTAAGACAAAAGAGAGAAAGCACAGATTAATTGTTAGTCAGAATGACAATGAGCAAAATAACAGGATCTAAAAAGAAATTATTATAAATCTTTGATGAAATGGCCAAATTCATAGAGAAATATAATTTCTAAAAATTGACACAAGTGGAAATAGAAAATGAGAATAATCCTGTAACCAGTATGAAACTGAATCACCAAGTGTCCTCCTGCAATGAAGCTCTGGAACCAAAGGTTCTCCAGTTGAGCCACGCTGGCCCACAAGGAGGAAGTAATTCCACGTTTGTCTCAAATATTCTGGAGCATGAACAAAGGGAATTATCTCAAACTACTTTTTGAAGTTACCACAAACTTGATTAAAATAAAACATCCTAGTAAGGGCAGATGAAAAGGTCCAATCTTGCTAAGAAAATAGATGAGAAATTTGAAATACAGCACTATCAATAACTCAGCAACATATATATGCTTGTATGTTTAAGTTCCAAAAACCAGAATCAAGTTAGATTTTTCCTATGAGTATCATCTTATCTAAACATTAAAATATCACACTATACCTCTAAAGTATGTCCAATTACTAAGTGTTAATAAAAAGTATGTGTATGGGGGGGGTCCAGGGGTGTTCTATCTCTGAGCTACAGCCCAGCCCTATTTTAGTTTTTTGTTTTGAAACAGGGTCTCACTAAGTTGCTGAGGGATAAGTTGCTGAGACTATCCTCTAACCTGTGATTCTCCTGTCTCAGCCTCCCAAGTCAAAAGGTTTCAAAAAGACACTTAAAGAGATGAAAATGTTAGCTACTTGTATTTGATCATTACACACTGGATACATGCATTGAATTATCATATGGTGCCCCATAAATATGTACAATTAAAATAATAATAATTGGTAAAAACCAAGTGAAATAATTAACGTATGTAATTATCTAAATTAGGAAAATCATGTGACCATCTCAACAGGTGAATAAAATTTATTTGCTATAACCTAATACCTAATCATTCTTTAAAAATCAAAACCAACAATTAAAATTTTTAGCAGAGTCTAAGTAAACCAAATAAATGCAATTTTTGCATTTTTCGTTTTGGCCTAAAAATACTGCTAAAGGAATTACAAAGATAGCTTTAGTAAAGACATGAACACAAAACGACTTTTCAATGAGGAGGGCAGCGGCACAGGCGGAGGCCTGGGGTCGGCCACCACGCTGGCCACTTCGGCGCAGTCCCCGGTCCCCGGCCTGGGTGATGGAGGATAGGTCGCCCCTAGGTAGAGTGAAGCCTGTTGGGCGGATGCAGAGCTCAGCAGAAGAGGAAACTTACCTACCGGAGAAAGAAGCAGCCTCCGAGCCGCCAGAGATGAGCGACCTAACTCCACTGAGGCATCTGCAAGAGCGCAGCCATGGCCCGCGGCCCTGCGCCCTTGTGGCTCCCAGGCCGTCTGCTTGCTCGTGCCTCCCCCGGAGCCACGCGCCCTAGAGAAGGGACAGCGACCTGCACGACGGCTCAGCCAGCTCCTGACCCGCCTGCGCCCAAAACCCTGACTGCACTGACAGCCAGAGGCCTCGTCCTTGCAACGCCCACCCCGGGCCCTGCGCGCTCGGTGCACGCACGCACATGCACATGCGCACACATGCACGTGCACACGCACACACGCACACGCACGTGCACACACGCCCGCGCACATGCACACACACGCATATATATGCACACACGTGCACACATGCACACACATGCAAATGCACACACACGCGCACATGCACACGCGCACACGCGCGTGCATGTATGCACACGCGCACATGTGCGTGCACACACATGCAAATGCGCGCGCACACGCACATGTGCACACACATGCATATATGTGCACACGCGCACACGCACGCGCGTGCTTGCACACATGATACACACGCACGCACGTGCGCGCACACATGAGATGCACGCACACACGCACGCACATGCGCACTCACACACGCACGCGTGCGCACACACACGCGGACGTCTCTTCGCCTCCTTGCCTTTGGGTGGTGCATGCTGGCTCCCTCTGACCCGACAGGAACAAGCGGCTGCCTCGAGCTCCGCAGGAGCAGTCCCCTGCTCTGGACCCACAGTGACACCAGCTCTTCACTCACCTCTCCAAGGGTTCTCTCGGAAGTCACCCTCTCCGTGAGTACCACTGGGACCCTGTGTTTAAAACCCTGTCCCAAACCAACTGTGGTGGCGGTTCCACTAAGAGATGTTTTAAGTGCAGGATCCCGGCTGGCCATGCACCTTGGAATGCATGTGCCATTTGTAGCACTGTGCTGATAAGATAGTAAATTCCTAGTTACCAAGTTGTGAGCATCTTAACAAATGTATGGGGCACGATGCCTTTCTATCATGGGGTTCCCTCCTTATGGTCCAGGGGTGCATCTGTGATGGGTTCAGCAGGGAGCCTTGAGCCAGGGGTCTAATCTCAGCTCTCCTCTGACTAGCTTGTGGACCAGAGCAAGCCCACTAAACTCTTCAGTCTAGTTTCTCCATCTATAAAAAATAAGGCTTGGATTGCATGGTCTCTAGCATTTTTTCCAATGTGAGGATGATGTTTTTATCAAAAAGAATTATTAAACTAATGACAGAATTAGAAATTACCTCAGTAACCCTTGGCTTTCATGGAACTGACTGGGTTATTTTATAAAAGCTAGAGTCCACTACGGTCCCATGGAGAGCTGTCTACAAACAGAAAGCCGGATCCACCCTAATTCCTCCAACTTTCGTGGAGGTCGGAGAAGGAGCTCAGTCAAGGTTCTTTGTGTCATTCAATCACAGCTGATCAGTAACCTTTATTACCCAGTGGACTTGCCTTGAACTACACATCCCACATCCTTGGATGGAAACCCAAGGTAAAACAGCAAATGGTGGGTCTGGTCAGTCTACAGCTAACGTTCCCTCTTCTTTCGAAGGGATTGATTGAGTCTTCCCTGCATGTCTGGCTCTCAGAGGCTCTGGCTTTCTGAGTCAGAAGCATCTCTGGCTGCTGTGGGTCCAGTGAGGTGGGTGGGGAGGAGCACCAATTACTGGCTGCTTTTCAAAGGCCAAGCTCTGTCCACAGACATGGCAGCGTGCACCTGGCTTGTAGTCTTGAAGACCTTTCTTATTTATTCTAATACGTCTTCATGGAAGAAAAACAAACTGCCTGAAATTTCTAGAAATTTGGGAATATTTTCTCCCTTTCTTTCTTTCTTTCTTTCTGGGTAATGGTGCAAATTGTCAAAGCAGAACTATTACATTCTAGGTGTCCAGGAACCATAATCCAATGTTTATGAAATGTCTTTCTTAGAATATGTTTCAGGGAAAAGGAAATTGGGTGTTTTTTTTCATTTTTATTAAGACATAATACTAGTACATCTCCATGGGGTACAGTACTATAATTTAATACATGTACACAATGTATAATGATCAAATCAGAGTAAGAAGCACTTCCATCTCCTCAAACACTAATTATTTCTATGTGTTGGAAATTTCATATGCTTCTAGTTATTTTGAAGTATATCATAGAGTGTTGTTACCAACAGTTACCTTTACTGTGCTATAGAAAACCAGAATGAATCTCTCCCATCTCACAGTGTTTTGGTGCCCTTCTCTAACTTCTTTCCATCCCTTTTCTAGTTCCTAGTGACCACTGTTCCACTGTGTTCAGCTATGAGACCAACATTTTAGTTTCCAAAAGCTAGTGAGAATATGTGGTATTTCTTTCTGTTTCTGGCTTATTTCACTTAACATAATGTCCTCAGTTCCATTCATGTTGCTGCGAATGACAGGATTTCACTCTTTTTTATGGCTGAATAATATCCCATTGTGTACATACACCACATTTTCCGTATCCATTTATCTATTGGTGGACACTATAGTTGACTCCATGTCTTGGCTATTGTGAATAGTGCTACAGTAAACATGAAAGAACAGGTATCTCTGATATAATGATTTAATTTTCTTCTGATATATATCCAGTAGTGGGATTGCCAGATCATATGGTTATATAGGCAACAAAAGTAAAAATAGATAAATGTGATAACATCAAAGAAGCTTCTGCACAGCAAAAGAAGCAGTAAAGAGACAACCAACAGAAAGGGAGAAAATATTTGCAAACTATTCAACCAAGAAGGGATAATTCTCTTGAATATATAAGAAATTGAAAACACTTAATGACAACAAAAATTACTCAATTAGAAAATGGTCTAAATATCTGAATAAACATTTCCCAACAGAGGATATACAAATGACCAAAAAGTATATGAAAAATGCTCAACATCACTAATCATCAGGGAAATGCACATCAAAACTAAAGTGAAGCCAGATGTGGTGGTGCACCTTTGTAATCCCTGTACTTGGCAGGCTGAGACAGGAGGATCACAGGTTCGCGGCCAGCCTCAGCACCTTAGTGAGGCTCTCTGCTACATAGTGAGACCCTGTTTCAAAATAAAAAATAAAATAGGCCTGGGAGTGTAGCTCAGGTAGACTACCCCAGGGTTCAATCTCCAGTACCATACACACACAAAAATAAAAAGCCTAAAACCCACAAATGCTGTTGAGGATATGGAGGAAGGCAGGCCTCGTGTGCTGTTGGGAGGAGTGTAGTTTAGTACAGCCATTGTGGAAAACTTGATGGGAAGTCCTTAAAAACTAAAAACAGAACTATCACGGCAAAGAAAATTGTTTGGCGAATCCTAACAATGACTTCTTTTAGCTAGAGGAGACTTTATGTCAACCTGCAACTGAGAAATGACTGTCAGCTGCCAGGGTGGAGCAGCTGGAGTGGAGCCGTGCACTTGGTGGAGTGACTTGTCACGGGAAGAGTGAGAGGAGGAGAGAATTAGTTCCCATGGAAACGACAAAGAATTCTTTCATAAACGATAATCCTCAAGAATCCTGACTGTTGTATTCACTCTGCAAACACTTTTCTTATCCCATGGGCCATCCTGGGAAGTTCTGAGGAGCATGGTGAACGTGGTCCGGGAAGCTGCCCTCCCTCACGGGGCTGGCAGTGTGGTGGTGGAGGCGAACGCTAGTCGATCGTGGAATAGCGTTCATCGGGATGGGTCTTCTCCTCTCCTGACACTTTCTCAGGGGGCGGTCATCTTTGCTCCTCACCCGTTGGTCTGCATCTGGGCTACAGGCTCATCTCCAACAGGACACAGGAAGAAGTTGTTTGTAAGAAGAAAAGAAGAATACAATAGACAGAGACTTGTTTCACCAACCTAGACCAAGAAGTATCCTCATCCTCGCAGACATTTTTAACTGGAGGTAGACTGAGGAGCAGCACTTCCCCCACTGCCTCCTTTAAAGAGTTAACTTGAGGAGGGGTGTGCTACAAAGGTGGCCCAGCACTGCAGACCCACAGGTAGAGATGGTTGGGCAATAATGTATGCAGCTGCACGACTGTGCTTGTCCCCTGTGCTACCCACACTCTGGTTCCTAGATAGAGAGCCCAGGACTGAAGACTGTGCAGGGGCTCTCTCTCCCTGATCCATGCAAGCCGTGCAGTGAAACACTGGGAAGAAAGGAAGGTCACTCCACCAGGATGACTTACAGGGACAAAAATGAAGACAATTTGTTGGTGGTTCATAAAGGCATACGTAATTTTGTTAGTAGAAGGCGGGGTGATCTGTGAGTGGTGTGACAGCTTTGATAAGAAGACCCAAGCCAGGAATACAAACAACACTGCTCCCGCTGGCATTGACACAGAGGGAGGGAAGCTGCCTGTCCTGGACACTTCCTCCTGCTAAAGATTGGCAGAATCTATGGACCAGTGGGGAGATAGACCTTCAGGCCCCGGCTCAGCCATCTTAGAGAGTGGCAGTATGGACAGGTCAGGGCAGGTGAGCAGGGTCCCACTGTGGAAGAGGCCAGGGGATGGATGTCAAGGTGGCTCTGCACCTGCTGTGGACTGGCTGCGGCCCTAGAGCAAGTCCACTGAGAGACCGATGCTAAGTGCTCAGACACCAACCGTGGCTGCCTGAGAGACATAACATGGCTTCCCATTCAGAGATGAGGTTTGTTCTGGATAGATTGTTCTCTCCAAGGTTAATGTTTAAGTGGCCATATTTATGGACTCAGCACGTGTGTGTGTGTGTGTGTGTGTGTGTGCGTGTGCACACGCACGTGCACACACAGACTCTTAATGCAGTGCTTACACGGGATTGCCAAAAGTCAAGAAGAGCCAGTATGCCCTGAAGAAGAGCCAGGAGGGAGGCTTTACGCTACATCAGGGCTGATTTTAAAGCTATAATAATTAAGAAAGGGAGAGTGGAATCGGCATAGATAAACATAGAACTGGAATAGAATAGTTTAGAAAGAAATGGATGCAAGTATGGACATTTGATGTGATTTACGACAGAAATCACACTTCAATTTGCTAGAGAAACGATAATCTTTCTAAAAATATTTATAGGACAGTTTCAAAATATACAAATATTAACCTTTATTCCCATCTTAGTCTTTTTGTGTGGCTGTAACAGAATACCTGGTGTTGCCTACTGTGTTACAAAGAGGTTTATTTGGCTCATGGTCCTGGTGGCTGGAGGGTCCAAACAGCACTGCCTGGCACCCTGCTGTGGCCCCATGGCTGCAGTGTAAGGTGCACAGGAGTGCGCATCTGTGTGCAGAGGAGACCGAGCCTGTGGGATGGCCTTGCTTCATAACACACTTCTGTGAGACCCCACCCAGTCCACAGGGCCAGCATTAATCCCCTGGTGAGGGTCGAGCCCCTGTGACCTAATGGCCCCCCAAGAGGCCCCACCTCTTGAAGGCCCCACCACCTCTATACCGCCATGCTGGGGCTGAGCTTCCAGCACACAAACCTTCGGGAGCGCACCCAGCCATATGCAAACCACAGTAATTTCTTTATATCCTAACATGCACACGTATGCATGCATGCGCGCGCGCGCGCACACACATGCCTCAATTCAAGATAAATGGGGGCCTAGGACATGTGAAAGGAACAGGAAGAGGCTGTATGGAAGAATGTCTTCATTACTAGCAGGTTAGCACATCTTCAGTCAGTAGAAACGCCAGCCCCCCCCCCAAACTGACCAACTCAACTGCGTTAAAATTAAGAAACTTCCGCTTAGCAAGAGACGCCATTCACAGTGTGAAAAGACAAGCTGCAGGATTGCAGGACCTTTCCGCTCCATAACAAGGAAATCCTGCAAATCTGTAAGAGAAAGACAGTCAGCCCAGCAGAAAGAAATGGGCAAAATATTTGTCGGGGCACCTCATAAAGAAGAACATCTGGCGACTAATCAGCGTACATCAGAATGTGTGGGTGCTGTCACGCCACTGCCCTGCCCCTTGTCCAGCCACTGAGCCCTCTCCATCATCACCCCCGTCCCTGCCACTGGCCAGGTGCAAAGCCAGCAGCTTTGAATTGCCCTGGGCCGGGTTCAGGGCTAGGGTATTGGAGCGTTGAGAGAATGGGGTGGGCAGATGTGGGGGAATTGTAAGAGCCAAATAGACACAGAGCATCTTGGTAAATTATCTCTTGGTTAATGACCCGGCTGATGAACTGGTCATTTGCTGAGTGGATTTTCAGTGGATTGGCGTACTCCACAGTGGAAAAATGATTTGCAGAACATCGCTCTAGACTAGAGCTGAGCACTTCACTTCTGGAGTTTGGGGATATCCTCCCACTCTCTGAACTCAGGTGGAAGAGCTCAGAGGGTTCGGGTGTGGTCACCAACTCTGATCAGCACAGCGAAGGGAAAGCCCAGAGCTGGGGGAGCCATGAGGAAGATTTCTGTGCACAGCGAAGGGAAAGCCCAGAGCTGGGGGAGCCATGAGGAAGATTTCTGTGCGCTGAGAAGCAGGGAAAGAGCTCACAGAAGGCGCAGTGGAGAAGAGATATGAAGGTCCAGCAGGTGCTAACCAGGAGATGAAAAACACTGGTCAGTGATCCAGACATGGCGGGCAGCAGAACCCAGGCACCTGAGGCCTGGAGGAGACAGGGAAGTGGGGCAGGCAGGAGGAGTGGCCCCCACGGGGAGCAGGGCAAGGCTACACTGTGCAGACCCTCGCGGGGCATTTACCTGCTCAACCCCTGTGGCTCTAACATGCAGAGTGGACCACAGGGCCAAACACGAAGAGACTTATTTAGTGAAGGTGAAAGTCATCCAAATGGAAACTGCCTGCAGAGGAGGCCCCGCACGTGGTAAAAGGTGAAGATTAGAGGAATGTCTCTGAGGGAAAGTTGGTGAGTCCTAGAGACACTTGGAGGAGGAGCGGACAGGGAAGATGGGAGGAACGCTTAGTCTCTCAACAGGAACTGCCATTGTAGTCAGGACGGTGCCCTCCTCTGAGGGAAGGTTCTTCCTTCCACACACACTATCACCTGACCTTGAACCAACATTGGAGACAGGCTCCAGAGTTGTTCCCGCGTGAAGGATGAGGAAGCAGCTGTAGGTCACCACTGCCCGAGAGAGACAGAATGTGAGCCTCGTGCTCGGTGTAGAATTCTCCAGGAGCCGCATTAACGGGAGTAAAAAGAGAAGAGTGAAGTTAATTTTAATACATTTTATTGAACGCAACATATGCAGAACACCATTTCAACATACAATCTATAGGAAAATTATTAATGAGATATTTACATTCTATTTCCACACCAAGTCTTCCAAACCCAGTGTGTATTTTACACTTACGGCACATCACAATTTGCATGCCAACTTTTTATCAGAAATAGATGATCTGTGTTTCGATTTCATAATTGAAAAAAAAAGTGAGTCACATACACAAGTTGTTCCAAACACGTTTAAAAGTTTCCCAACAACTGAACTGATCTTCAGCTTTTACATTTAAATTAATTAAAATGAAGTATATCTAAATATTCAATTTCTCTGGGGCACTAGCCACATTAAAAAGATTTAAAAAGCCGGGCGTGGTGGCGCACACTTGTAATCCCAGTACGTGGGAGGCTGAGACAGGAGGATCGCAGGTTCACAGCCAGCCTCAGCTACTTAGTGAGGCTCTCTGGAACTTAGTGAGACCCTGTTTCAAAATAAAGAATAAAAAAAAAATAGGGCTGGGGCTGTGGCTCAGAGGTAGAATGCCCCTTGGTTCAATTCCCAATACTACAAAAAAAGATATAAATATCACATGTAGCTAGTAGATGCTCTATGGGATGGTCCAAGCCAAGAGAATTTAAGTATTTCCCAAAAGTCTTTAATCCTAAATCATAGGATGGGGATTTGAGTTCAAGCAGTCACACCAGAGCCCACGTACCCCGTGGCTCTGGGTGCCACTCCTGCGCGGTCTAGCCTGTGGCCCTCAGCTCAACCATTTCCTTCCTTTCTAAGACACTCCTGACTGCAATTCTTTTGCTCTTCCCAGGGTGCTTGCACACGGTCCCCTCTGCCTAGGGCACTCTTCCTGCGCTCTCTGTTCCATGGATTCACCTGCTCAGAGCACATGTCCTGCACACCTGAGCTGATGGGCCTGGGCTCCCTCATATCATACCAGAAGGCTGGGCGCTCGCTGGCCGTGCAAGCACAAGCGCGTGCCTTTAACAAGGTGTTCAGTGCTTGCTCCTCCACAGGGCGTGAGCTGTTCCAGGACAGACTTAGTCCTCAGAGCAGTAGTTGGCACATCATGAACATTATGTAAATATTTGAATGAGAATAATGTAGCTTTTAGAAGAGAGGTAAAATGGAATAGACAGCTGACTCTGGGGTCAAAGTTCAGAGGAGACAGCTGGGCCAGGCATCGACATTCAGGAGGGTTGTTGACAGGGTGGGAGGCTACCCAGAGGAGCTACTCAGGAGGAATTCTTTGCACACTTGCTTTGCAGATCTTGAAATGAGCAAGAAAAAAATTGGAAGGTTAACCTGGCTATAAAAGAAGACCAACCACACCTCATTCAGTGAAAGAATGTGACCTACAACTTAGAAATATCAGTTTTGGGGATAAAGCTGAAGCCCAGCTGAGGAGACTTAAGGTCTCTCTGGGATTCAGTGCTGAGGACAATGGTGTCCAGGCACTGGGTCTGCTGACCACAGCTGTGCAGCGTCCGTCCAGGACATTCCTGGCCTAAGAGCCTCGTCCCTTTCCACAGTGGCCCAGGGGAGCCAGCACTGAGATTCAGACTAGGTCTTCTGTGGATGTTGGGAGGAGTATGGAGTGCCTTCACCTTGTTCCCTTAGTTCCAGAAAGCTGGGCTGTCTTGGGTCAGGAGGAAAACTTGTTTCACATTTCCAAGTCTTGTGTCCTAAACTTAGCTTGTTACCTCTGCTTCCTCCTTGCCTGGGGCTCTAAGTCCATCTGCCCAGCAGGGCAGTGCCCCATCCTCTTCTCAGTGGCCTCTCATCCACCTCTGGCCTCCTCAACACCAAAGGAGATCGGGTGCATTTCAACTGGTAACTCCTTGCCCAGATCCTCCCTCGAGGATGAAAATTTACACCAAACATCCATCAACATGCCTCTGAAACATGAAAAAAATAATAATTTTAATCAAATTCAGTCTATTTTCACATTGCAAACGGGTCTGATGAGAATACACAGGGCCTGGATTTGCTCCCTTTTTCACAGTTGTGCAGGACCTTGGACAGGTCTGAGCTAGGGCTTGGTGCTTAGTGAGCTCAGGACTAAGAGGCCACTGGCTGCAGAAGCGGAATAAGAAATTCAGATTCACAGTCACTATGTACAGCACCCATATGTCCCAGATTGTCTGGGACAGACCTGATATCGAGTATTCTGCCCCATTTTCAGAGCATGTTTCAGACCATATGTCCACATTTATGTTTAAGAAAATACAGTATTCATTTCTTTAACAGGAAAGTAGGCCTGAAGCTCGGAGAACTCTTCACTCCTGAATCTCAGTGTGCCTCCCTCTCCAGGCTGAGGACCAAATGCAAATGCTTAGCCTTCCCTAAGGTCCCCGTGAGGCTGGAAGGGGCATCAGAGGTAGAATCCAGTCACGTGCCAGCATGGGATTAGAAACACCAGCCACTGCGACCCCAGACCAGAACAAGCATATGCACGGTGTCCACTTCTGTGTGTATGTGTGCGTGTGTGTGTATGCCCATGCACGCACACACGGGCACTGATTGCTTCGACTAGCTCTGAAATTTTTCTTAGCTCATAGCAAAGTCGACAGAGTCTCTCATCTCTTCAGATAAGTTAGACTTATCTGAACACCAGCTGTAAATGGGTACGTGTTTTGTGTTCTGCCTTTGGGGTTGGTTTATAGACACGTGTGCACATAATTGCACAGTAACAGAAATAAGGGATGGGGAATAATTCCTGACTCCTCATCCAGGCTTATCATACACCTTTCATTCTATTTTCCATAAGGATTTGCAGGAAGGAAATATTCTTTAGAAATGCTATAAATGATGGAGCATAGCAGTCTATGGTATCATTCTATAAATTTTCAACTAGATTCTGAAGGTCAAAATCAAATACCAGGAGATAGTTATGCCACTTAACAGATACTCTAAAATACCCCTGGGGCACGTTGGCCACTTGGAAAACATGTATTCACATAAAAAACAAAAGTACTCTAACATCGTTAGATTATCATCCAATTACTTCAAAACAGGATTTATAACCGAGTACAAATAATGTGTTATAGCTTGATAGATTTTTATCTGTATGTATTGAACAATTTCTTATTAAAGGAAAGTTGAAAATCTGATAGATGTAATCTAATTATAATATCTAATTACAGAATGAAATAAATCACTAAAACCAGCTTAATGAGTCTTAAATACTAATTAATATTCAGACGAGAAGCTGGGATTTTGACATTCCAGTCATGCCGTTAAAATGGAGGAACACCTGAGCAAGCCGGGTGTTTTGTCAGTTTGGATGTGAAATTCCCCACACCTTCTGCATTGTTCAAGTGAGTGCCGGCGTCTCTGAAGCTTTGTTAATAATGGTCTAGATCCATCACCCAAATGCTGCTACTGCCACTCATCAGACGGAAATTCCTAAAGAGAGAGCATTTTGCTAAAATCAGTTGGCGGGGAGGAGGGGGGCTGGAGATGATTTTAATCAGTAGCGTTATAAAAACAGATGATGTTTTATCTGAAGGGGGTAGAAATAGAGGTTACCTGAGAGGCAGGTGATCTGGTAGCAGGTGTATTGACATACTTAAGAAACTAAGAGTGTGCACATCGATGCTCTCTTGACACTAAGGGGCAACCTAGCATAGACTGGGAATAGACTGCCTGGATGTGAGTCCCAGCCCCACCAATCAACACAAGTCTGGAAACTTGGCTCCCCAATCCTTGCCCCGCTTTCCTTTATGTAAATGGAGAAGAGAGAGAGCCATATTTGTCTATTTCAGAAACAGGAGAGCTGATATCCATGGAGTGTTACAGAGGCCAGTTCCTTGTTAAGTCCCTGTCAAACACTTGGATTCCTGGTCTTTTCCAGGCTCAGGGAGGCCTGGGCCCAGCCCAGTTCAGAGATCATCTATGGTTCTTCTTCCTGCTTCCTGGTCTATGGCTCAGAGAGGCCTGGTGAAGCCCTGTTCACAGAAGTCATCTATCAGCCTGATCTGTCTCCTACTTCTCGGTCTTTCTCCTGGCTCAGGGAGGCCTGGCCAAGGTCTAGCTGCTGGCCTTTTCTGTTACTTACACAACACTCGCATTACAGATCCAAGGATAGACAGTCAGTGGCCAGCTTAGCCATGGTTGTGTGTGAAATAGCAGGCAGCAAGTAAGAAGAGCAGGAGTGGCCTCGTTACATGCATGTGAATTGTGGGACTTGAGCTGAAGGAAGCCAGGGGCCTGACACCATTAATGAAATTAGAACTGGACTCAGCCCAGGCGCCATGTCTCTGCAGGCAGATGACACCAGCACTGTCACAGGCACCACTATTGTGACACTGATCTGTCAGGAAAGCACTGCTGAGATTTCTCGAGCTTGTCAAGAACTTCAGAAAGTAGCTTCTTTCAAACTCATCTAAACTGGATTTAGGTCATGCCTGGCAGCAACCATGAAGCAACTCTGTCCACATCATTTCGATGCTGTTGGTAGTCTTCTATGGCTACCTCCAGACCACAGACTGCAAGGGACTGTCACTGCTCCAGAGCCCCCTGCAGCAGGCCTAGGTGTCATACACGGCCAGTCCAGAGTCCCGCCAGGATCCCACGGAAGACATGTCATACAGAGAACCCTTTCAGGCTGCATGAGGTGGTTTGTTATAAGTCACAATTGAAGTGAGTGAACATGGAAGGGGCTTCAAGGAGCTGCGACTTGAAGTGGTGCTTGATCCTCAGGACCCACCCAGAAGAGCAAGTCTCCTACAGGGGAGCAGGTGGCTGGCCTGCTCACCTGTGTGGACTTGACAGGCCGCTTCTCAGTACTAAGACTTACTCTTTATTTAAAATAGAGATGAGAGCCGGGTGTGGTTGAGCATGCTTGTAATCCCAGTACTTGGGAGGCGGAGACCGGAGGTATCCGGTTCGTGGCCAGCCTCAGCTAATTAGTGAGGCCCTCCGCAACTTCGTGAGACCCGGTTTCAAAATAAAGTATAAAAAAATAGGGCCGGGGGTGTAGCTCGGAGGTAGAACACCCCTGGGTTCAATCCCTGGTACCGCCAAAAATAAATAAATAAATAAAATAGAGATGAGAAGCGCCACAAACTCCTTTCTGATTCTCCCTTTTGGCTTCCTTACCCTTCCTCTTTATTAAAGAATAGTTAAGACATTTAAAGTTAAAACAAATTAGAACACCAGAGACAGCCCAGCTTCCTCTCCATCATTTAGCAGAATCTAACTTCCCGAGGTCATGGATGACTGACTTGATGGTTAGGCCTGTTGAGGCTGGCTGCCTCTTCTACCAGAGGGTTGCTTCTGAGGCTTTCCTGATTTCCTCTTTGTTTTGTTCTCTTTTGTTGTTTTGTACCAGGGAATGAACCCAGAGGCATTCTACCTTCAGCTACAACCTGAGTCCTTTTTATTTATTTTTTGGAACAGAGTCTCTGCTAAATTGCTGAAGGTCTGGCTAAATTGCTGAGACTGGCCTTGAACCTGAGAGCCTCCTGTCTCAGCCTCCCAAGTAGTGGGATTACAAGCATGTGCCACTACCCCTGGCTTAATTTCCTCCATCTTGATGACCTCCTTTCTTTTCCAGACCCCCATTCGTGGGATATTGCTTTTTCTCTCTTTCCTCTCACTCTTCCTTGATAATTAATTACTGGCAATTACTAGTTCTCATACTTTCCACACACTTTATATACATCTTGTGTAATATTATTTACCTCCAACTTCAACCACTGCCTACAGGTTAGAAAGACCCTGGGTTCAATCCCTAGTGCCACACAATAAAAACTAAAAATTAATAAATGTTGATTATACTATGTATTAGTGTCCTAGAGCTGCCGTACCAAAGTTCCACAGACTGTGTGGCTTAAATTGGCAGACATGTGTTAACTCCATCTTCAGGCCATAGGTCCAAAAGCAAGGTGCCAGCCGGGCTGTGCTCCCTCTGAACTCTACAGGAGGTTCCTTCTTTGCCTATCCTGAGGTTCTGAGGGTTGCTGGCAATCTTGGGTGTATTTGGCATGCAGTTACATGATGCCGGTCCCACCTTTGTCATGACGTGGTGCTTCCTCTTCATCTATGTTTTCTCCTCATTTTGTAAGAACACCATTCATTCTGGATCAGGGCTCACTCTCACGAGCTCATGTTATCATGACCCTATTTCCAAGGAAGAAGGCGGCCTTCAGATGCACTTTCGGTGTGAGGATTTTAACACACCAACACAATTAAACTCATAAGATGTTGTTAAGTAAGTATTTTTCCTGGCAATCTCAGTGGACATCTATGCCTGTGTCACTTCTAGATCTCTCTTTCTCTCTCACTCTCTCTCTCTTTTTAAAGATTTTTTCCTAATGATGCATCAGTGGTCCAGTCCTGTATTCACTTTCCCTCAATCTGTTGCAGCAACAACTGTTACTTCATCTTCTAGGTGCCATCTAATCAGAGCTTTGTGTTCTTTTCCAGTTTGTACTGGGTTTTGTCTAGTCCTGTTACAAAACTGTAATGCAGAAACTTAGTTTTAACAACTTGCCTGTGTCAGAGTTGATATTTGTGGCATTGTATATCTTATTTTTCTTGACTTTCCATTAAAATATATTCTCCATTATCTTCCAATGATGGAAGACATGATGGTCAGATTTTCTGAATCCTTAAATTTTTAAAAAGTCTTTTGTCTTAGTTCACTTGACAGTCATTTGGCAACTTAGCTAGGTATAAAATTGGACGAGAAATTTTTTTTTCCTTCAGAATTTGAAGATAAGTCTTTGTATTATTATCTAGCAAAAAAAATCCCTTCCTTAGTAAGGCTAATGTCTTTCTAATTTTTTATCTCTTATTTGAAACTGAATTGTTTCATCTGTGTCTCTAGGGAAGTCTTTCGTGAATCCTTCTATATTTTTCCCATTAGTAGACATAAGGGTGGAATACACATTTAATTTGACTTTTCTTATTTCTAATATTAGTGGATTTTTTTTGTTGTTGTTTTCTGATTGTTCTCTGATCACAGCATCCTGCTCTTATTTTGTAGGCGTGATGTCTTTTCTTATCTCATTGAGTTTAGGACTTTTTAATTTTCCATTGACTTCTTACATTAGCTCCATTTCCACCAAACTCAATCACTGTCTTTGTTCCAATTACACTGTTTCTCACAGATGTTGAGAGACACATGACTGTGTACATTTGCAGATGACATGGCTGCCTGCTGCCTAGGAGTTCAGGATGTGCGTGTGAGCCTGGTAGACTGGCTGGCATCTTTGTGGATTGAGCAGACTGGGGTAGTCATTTTGTTTTGGGACCTTGAATACCCTTGGGTGAAATTGGGGCTATATAATTTCACCAGAGAATAATGTTCCAATCTCCTGCTCAGCTACCTGTGCCCGAGGGTCTTTTTAATATAATAGTAAAAAGACCACCCTGTTCTCAACCACTCCCTTTAATTCCTTCTAACAGTAAAAGAGAAGCCTACATTCTGATTGCTAGGGGTGTGGACGGGGATCTCAGGGAGCATGACTAGGGAAGTTTTGTGACTTCTCTGCACACAGATGTTCAGACAATGTGTCTATTTTCATCTTTACACATCATTTTACTGCACTATTAGTAACACCGACAATTCCGGAGATTTTCAGCTGAGTTGCTTGGCAAACCATCTTGCTTCTCTTTGATGTCACCCTATGCAGACATTTCATTTGTAGCTTTGTCCTCTCGGCTTAATAAATGATAATTTCTCCTCCCACCATTTTCCACTTTCCATTCATTATTTTGGTTGCTATGCATTCATTTCCTAATGTTCATTTCCTACTATTATAGGAAGAAGAGTCCGTAAATGCATGTTGTCAATCCCCCATCATCGGCCAGAAGACAATTAGGTTTTCATTCTATTTTATTTTATTTTATTTTACTTTAGTTTTGGTGCTGGGGATTGAACTCGGGCCCTCACACATGCTATATCACTGAGCTACACCCTCAGCCCAAGGATTTTAAACTTTTTTTTTCTTTAAGTACGGTTCATGTATGTAACCTTACAATGACCAGAATGTGTTTTAATGCATTCTGTGAAGGGAGGAGCTACATTTTATTTGTTTGTTTTATTTCAAATAATCCCACATTTTACCAAGAGAAATTATTGAATAATTCTTGTTTCCCTAATACGTGAAACTGCTTTTAATTTTAAAAAATGATAGATATTGGATTCTGTTTCCGTTTTCCGTCTCCCTTGAACATAGCATCATTTTATTTTTTGATATTAAAATTATAGCTATTCAATTTTAAAGTTTCCAAAACATAGAAAAGTACAATAAAGACGATAGAAGCCACCCTCTGTCCACTGCATTGTGTATTTTCCAAGCATTACAGTGCACATAAGCACAATCTAAACTTAAAATGGGAATTTGCTGTATACATTATTGAGCAGTCTTCTTTCGTCATTTCACATTACATGGTGAACACTTTCTTATTGCATTAATTATTTTCTTACAGCATGATTTGTGATTGCTTAAGAATATTTCCTCTTACAGATATGCCATGATTTATTTCTTCATATACTTGGCCAACAGTGGGTATTATGTAAGTTTTAAGTTGTATATATAGCGGGGCGTGGTGGTGCACGCTTCTCATCCCAGTACTTGGGAGGCTGAGACCGGAGGATCTGGGTTCGCGGCCAGCCTCAGCTACTTAGTGAGGCCCTCCGCAACTTAGTGAGACCCTGTTTCAAATTAAAGAATAAAAATTAGGGCCGGGGCTGTAGCCTGGAGGTAGAATGCCCCTGGGTTCAATCCCCGGTACCGCAAAAAAAAAAAAAAATTAAGTTGTATATTTTCAGTTCAAAAATAATTCCTTTGTTTTATTTGTGATTTTTGGATGGCTTGTGGATTAGCTTTTTTCCTCTCTCTGTTTACTGAGCATATTGTTGTTTGCTACTTTTCTTCTAAGCCCTGAACTCTTTACAATTAATTGACCAGTCCATTCTATGGCAGAGACCTACAGATTCAGTTCTGGAGTTGGGACAATGCCTGCTAACATCTTGTGAACAGCTGCCCCTATACTGGTCCCTGGCACTCTTCAGAGACCCCGATCCACAGTCTCCAGCCTTCCGCCTTTGCAAGGGTGATTTCCTCTGCCAGCCAGCTCCTCCTCCATGTACCGCCTCATCGATTCCCACTCCCACTCCTTTGAATGTCACTCTCTAAGTGAGGCCTACCTGACCACTCTAATTAAATGTGCAGCCTCTCTCTCTGCAGTCCTAATCCCCTTTTGCCCCACTGGACTTTTTCTTTTCTTTTCCCATGACATTTATCGCTTTCAAACATACTATGTAATTTACTTCTTTTTATGTCCACCTTCTTAATCACCCCTGTTGCACACAGAAGGTGACCTCTGGGGGGACATCTGAGCACCTCCACAGTGTCTGACAGATGGTAGATCTCAATAAACCTTTCTGGAATGAGTGAAGCTCTTGTTTCTCTAATTCTAAAGTGCATTCTTTCATTGAGTTAGATCTTGCTGAGCACCTGGCCTCAGGCCCTGTGCAGAGATGATGTCTGCTGCCCACATCACGCCAAGAATCTTCCCACCATGTGGGTAGAACTACAGGGAGCCTGAAATGGCCATGGCTTGTGCTCACTGTCATGATGCAGGCTCACAGGACTCTCAGGACCGGGGAGGACCTGGGGAGAAGGGGTGCAGAAGGCATGAGGGGGTGCTAGCATGCTCTCACTCAGTATGGAAGCCCAGGTCACCGAGCCCCCTGGAGTGGGGCTGTTCACTCAGATGGTGGCCAGGCAGGGATCAAATGCAGGGCATGACACAGCTTCCCCAGGAGTCTGCTCTCTTCTGGAAGGAGTGGGGAAAGTTGGGGGAGTCTGAAGTTATATGATCAAGTAGGTGCTTCCAAAGGCCCCTCTGTGGAGGATGACTTGGAAAAGAGACAGACCAGGGATGATACCACTATCTTCCCGGAGAGAAGTGATAAGGTCCCCGCGGGTTTCCCAGCAATGAGGATAGAAAGGAAGGAAAAGTGCCCACAGGACTTGGGGGTCAGGATTGGGAGACAGTTCGTAGAAAGAGAAGGAGGAAAAGTCTAGAGCTTGCTCCTGGATGTCTAATTTTAGGAACAATTTAGATACTGATGTTTCTATGTACATATAAGAGATCATGGATAGGAAAATGATGGTTAACTTTTATTTTTTTTTTTTTTGCGGTACTGGGGATTGAACCCAGGGGCATTCTACCTCCGAGCTACACCCCCAGCCCGATATTTTTATTCTTTATTTTGAAACAGAGTCTCACTAAGTTGCGGAGGGCTCACTAAGTAGCTGAGGCTGGCCACGAACCCAGATCCTCTGGTCTCAGCCTCCCAAGTACTGGGATTACAAGCATGAACCACCACGCCTGGCTGATGGTTAACTTTTAAATGTACATATTTTAATATGGGTGGCATATATTCTGGTGTAGTTTTCTTGTAGGCAGTTCAAAAGGTATCTCAGCCTCCCAAGTACTGGGATTACAGGCATGTGCCACCCCGCCCAGCTAACATTTATTAATTTAAATAAGTGGTTATAACCAGGTTGGCAGAGAGACCTCAAGATAGTTGTGTAAAACTGCTGCTTCCCTATCAATTATAATATAATTATTATAGGCTGGCGTGGTGGCACATGCTTGCCATCCCAGTACTTGGGAGGCTGAGACCGGAATATCCGGGTTCCCGGCCAGCCTCAAGTACTAAATGAGGCCCTCCACAACTTAGTGAGACTGACTCTGTTTCAAAATAAAGAATAAAAAAATAGGGCTGGGGATGTAGCTTGGAGGTAGAATGCCCCTGGGTTCAATCCCCAGTACTGCAAAAAATATATATATAATTGTTATAGGTAATGGCTAAATTTAATAAGTTAAGAAACAGCAGTGTAACCATGTTAAATAAGCATTTATTGATCATATGTGATTTAATGTCTACTATATTTATATGGAAACAATATCAGATAATAACAGCAACTTTTATATTTAATATATAATTTGCTATATGCTAGGTGGTGTTCTTAATGTTTTATAGATGTTAATCCATTTGCTGATTTAGTAAAAGTAAATCCATAAGGTAATTTTACCATCACTTCCATATTTCATATAGAGAAACTGAGAAAGAAGTGTTAATAAACTAAGTGACAAAAGTTGGATTCAATTCCCGTACTCCAGGTCTAGCTGGTAAGCCTTACAACAAATCACCCCACCATGTTAACTGGTGAGGATGCGTAACATAAACAAAATAAATTGCCTCCAAGAGAGTTTGTAAGGACATGGGTCAGTTGGAACCTCTTGTGTATTGATGGATGTGTGTTTACTGCAGGAACAATTGGCATGATCTATTAAGTCATGTTTGTAAGAAACAGTTGTACAAGGACACCAAAAACTTGGATAGTAGAAGGAATAAATATATCTGTGACATTTCATAAAATGCAAAACTACAGAACAAATAAAATAAATGAACCAAAATCACCTTGGTATAATTTAAAGGCACTTTGAAAAACTAGCAGTATGTACATTGAACTATGCGTGTACAGACTCAGGAAGCCCACTCCCCAACAGAAATGAGGAATGCATTCATAAATAAAAAAAGATCAGAACGATCATAGGAGGACTATTTATTAGAACAAAAAATGAATTCTACTAAATGTACTTGCAGAATAGAAGAGATACATGACTTGAGAGATGTGCACACAAAAGAGTGCTGTAGAGTGGACACAGAAACATGGATGAACCTCACAACAGAATGCTGACAGATGAAATCAGCCAAGAAGAGATGCTGTGATCCCATAATTTTCTACATCCAAATGTGCATTTAAGAACTGTCATTTATTATTTTAGAAGTCAGAATAGTGACTGCCTTCCAGAGGAAGGGAAATCATAGGAAAACTGTGGGTGACGCTGGATTGGGTGCACTGTAATGCTCTATACCTGACCTTGGTGCTGCCCCAGGGGGCTTAATCACTTGGATATTATTTCCTGAACTTTGATCAAATGATGTGTGTACTTTTTATACATGTACATAAAACAACAACTTAAAGTAGTACGATTAAGTATATCTTCCCTGCAATCTGAAGGAGTAGAATTTATGTGGTATAGAACAACAGGTACATTTGTAAATAACTGAACCTCTTCAAATAAATAGAAGGATTAATGGCAGGTGGTGCTTTTGAAGATTGGGTACAAACCGGATCCCGGACTCTACCACTCTGCATTTGAATCACTGGTTCTTCACATGATGAAGCTTATCAGTTTCCTCATCTGTAAACTGCGGTGTTTGTGGGGGGTAGTATCTCCTGGGATTCTCATGAGTATTACATCAAATGTAGCATGCCTGGCAAGAGCCACATAAGCTCGCTGAGGACCCCTTCTCCCAGCAACCCACGTACCACGCCAAAGGGTGGCGACCATTTCCTTCAAAATGATGCCCCTCTAATTGTATTTGGTAACCACTTTGACAATACACCAGAGATGAGTACACATTTGAATGTTTCACTTTGAATCTCACTATGATGTATCATTGCATTGCACCAATAAAATTCTAAAAAAAATACATAAAATGCATTTGGGGGAGAAACTAGTTCTAATGTTCTATAGGAAAGTTGAGTAGCTATCTTAAACAATTAATTATACATTTTAAAAATGGCTAGATGAGTTTGAAGGTTCCCAACACATAGAAATGATTATATTTAAGAATGTGGAAATGCTAGTTGTCTTGATTCATAACATTGAATATGGGTTATGAATGATAATACTGTGCCCCATAAATAAGTACAAGTATCCTATATCAATTAAAAATAAAAATAAAATTATATATTTAAAAATGATACTCCTCTTTCCTTGTGTTGATATAAACCATTCATTGATCCAGGATATTATTTATTTGATATAATTTTCTGTTCTTAAATTCTTCATTTATCTTTTCCAATGGTGTTAGCAGTTAAGTTTTGGGAAGATAAAACTTTTCTGCTCCCATCAGTATATTTCTTTCTCCCTAAAATAAGATTAACAATAAAAATTTTCTATATTATACCTTTTATGTATAACATATCCCCAAAGTATGAATTATTAGTGTACATCTTTTATACTTTTGACAACACTCGGCAAATGCCTTATCATGGCGTCCATTGATTTTAGCTGATTTCCCTTCTGGTCCAGCTCATCTGCTCTCCCTCCCTGCTGCCTCTCCTGCAGCCTCACTCCTCTAACTCTCTTGCCTCTCTTCCTTCCTGCCCCACTGAGTCTCTCAAAGTGACCCACTGGCACCTTCTGTCCTGTGTAGCATTCACAGTGAGCAGCAGCTGGCGCAACGCACTTCTTTCTCTCAGATCCTAGACTGACTTCCTTTGATTCACCCAGTCTGCACTCTGCTTCCATGTTTCTTACTTGACTGGACTCCTTCTCTCTTGCTTAACTTAGTTTGCTCTTCCTCTTGCCCTGGCATTGGGAATCCAAATGCACCGCCCCTCTGATGACCACACTGTGCCTTCTCCTTGACTTGATTTCAACCCACTCTTCATGTGACAAGGAGCTAAGTGATTCCTCATCAAAGAATTCCTAGGAGGATGGGTTCTGATAAGTATGTTTTTTTAGAGGATGTGGGAGAAGGGTATATAAATGGGATTAGTTATGAGAAGGGTAGATCTATTATCTAAGAGAAGGTCTGAGCCACTTAGAACTGTGCTTCTTCCTAGAAGGTAATTCTGCCCCAGGGGGTATTTGGCAATGTCCTGCTTATTTTGAATGACATGCTAGGTGAGTGTTACTTGCTTCCAGTGGGTGGAGGCCTTGGCTGCGGATAAATATCCACAACATACACAAGCCTGACAATTTGGGGACGAATGTCTACAGTGCTGAAGTTGGGAAGAGCTAGCTAGAGAACAGCGGGTGCAGGGGATAGGAGCAAACTTTAGGAAGAACCAGGTGGCTGCAAGGTCTTCACAGGTTTTACTTTCTTGGCAGAGAGTGCGATTGGAAGGGCTGCCAGGTAGAGTGAAAAGAGACAGCGGTGCCCACGGGATCGTGATGTGCTGCCTGTGATTCAATGTTATTTGCTCTGCTGATCCCCCGGTTCAGACACACTGCATTTCAGGCTTCTGGAAGTAAAATTTGAGTTTGTTTTGGATGTGACATTATAATGAGATAATTTGAGAGGATCAGGAAGGCCTTGCTTACGGGGTCACCTGTACTTCCTGCACTCCTGGACACTTTGTCCACGGCTGTCCTGACCCTTGAGCAGTGCGTGGAGACCTAAGCTGGCCTCACGCAGTGATCAGCCTGTGTTCCCGATGCACCTTTCCCGGGCCACTGAAGAAAATCCAGACATTTGTCTTGCGTTTGTTTTTGTCTGGTAGTGGCCCTCTGGCAATCACGCCCCCCCCCAGCGGCCTCCAGATTTAAGAGGTTTCCGCCCTGTGCACTTGAACTCATTTGCCCGTTTCATGAGGCTGTTTATGTTGATCTTAATGGCTGCAGCTAAGCTGTTTGCAATCTTGTCAGAAGAAGGCAGGCTCGATTCTGGCAGCGGAAATTTCATGTTTAATGCAGTCATAATATGAAAAACAACCACTGCAATCAGGAAGGGCCCCGGGGTACACATGGAAGGAGGGATTTAGATGGCAGGCATACTTGTAACTGAGGCTCTAATCCTAGATGAAGCAAATTCGTAGTCAGAGCTCTAGGTCAGGATGCTACTTGTTTTGCTGTCCCCAAGACTTATCTTACCCTTATTTGGGAAAGAGGATCGGAAAAAAATATAAATCTAAGTTAAACTTCTAGGTAAGAAGGAAATAAATACATTCAGAACATTATATTAGTATTTGGGGGAATACATGACCTTTACAATATGAGATGGCATGCTTTTAAGGGGAGAACTGCAGTTGTTACTTTTGGTTATATATCCAGCTCCTTGTGTCTACTCCTTCCTGTCTACTGTGGCCCTGAATTTGGTAGGCATGTCTCGACCTTCTCATTTTAAGAAAATACTCTTGGTGTTCTCAGTCCCCTTGCTTGATGCGCATAGGCCTGAGCATCTAATGTAATCCAGGCCAATCAGATCTGAGAGGAGACTGCTGGGTGTTTTCAGAAAGGAATTTGGCCTTGCTGTAGCTAAGAGATGAAAGGAAGAGTTGGCTCTTATTCTTCCTGTGAACACCATCTTGTCTAGATGGACTGTCTAGAATGACAGTCATCTTGTAGCCAGGAAGACAGGTAAATGAGTGGTCATCTAGCAGCCCGAGGAAGAACTAGTTAAAACATAGACAACTGGGTCCTCAGTGGAATGGTGGAAACATTGGGTTCACCAGTCAGAAGTGGCCATCTTACTTCTGGGTTGCTCATTTGTGAAGATAGTGTTTAAGCTGCTTTGAGTTGGGATTTCCCTTTACTTGCTTTCTAAAAATTGAGCTAATGAGATGAATTCATATTCTCCATAGAAGGTGCTCCATATTCTTTTCCAAAAGAAAGACCAAGTTTAGCTACTGTGTGTCAGGCAGTTAGAAAAACTGAGTCGTCATTCTTTATGTGCTAGAAGAAACATTCCATTTGGAGAATGGAGCTAGTCTTCATGACTAGCTCTCCATGTGCCCTTGAGCAACTTTACTTTTAATGTCATTATGTCTGGGAGGTGCTTGTGTTACTCTACACATTTAGCGTGGGTATTACTATTTGCTAATTTGACACTTCATTTCAAAGTTGTCCTGGCGAAGTTCATATAGCATCAATTTTTACCCTCAGACCAAATACATAACATGCCTCATGGTTTGTATCAGTCTCTGCTGTCCCTGGTATTCAACATAAATCCTACACTCTTCAACATGTAACCTGCTATTTCTAGGTCAACAAGTATCTGGATGTCTCCCTTAAGCTTTATCATGGTTTTCAATGAGTGATTAAGCCAAATTACATATTCTAATGTGCACACAAACATGACTGTCAGATTGAAAGAGAATTGTACCCAGTTGTTAAATTTAACACATATTTACTGAATACATACTACTATTTTCATCATTATTAATATCTCCTATTTCTATGGTATTTGGGAAATTATAATTTTATATGCATTTAAAAATTTTAATCAGATTAACGTATACCCAGCACTGTGCCGAATGCTAAGGGAATTTAAGAAAAATACAAAACTGGCATAATTGAAATAAAGCTAAATGAAAGTTTTATTGAAAAGTTTTATTTAAAGCCAAATACCAACAATGTTGTAACATATTCCAATCACTTTCCAGGTACTAGCCTGATATTCAAGGAGAAAAAAAGTTGATATATGGCTCCAGGACATTGCTTCTCTAGATACCTCCATCTTTAATGAGATGTAATTGACAAAATTATAGGCAGAAAGCTTGATTGATATTTTTAGCATATTGGGTTTTTTCCCTAAACAGTCTGACAATTTAAAAAAAGAAATCAATTGAGGAAATGATCTGTCTTAGAGGTAAACTAAATCCTCATGAGATCATGGTAATAAACAATATGCTTATTCTGATTCAGAATTTGAAGTTTTAGTGGCTAAAACTAGAAGGTGAGGTTAGTGTGTCACCTAAACTCAGAGCGTTCATTAAGCGTGGTGACCCCAAACTCTGGCTTTGCAATGAGTCAAAATCTTGAGCTTCAATCTTAACACTTCCATTTTCTACCTATGTGAACTTCAAAAACGGGATGAGCTTCCATAAGTCTTATTTTTCCTCAGTTATAAGATGAAAGCAAATACTATCTACACTATAGGCATAGAAATAATAGCAAAGTAAGTGTCAAAACATATAAAAAAGATTATATATAATGACCAAATGGGAATTATTTCAGGAATGCAAGGTTGGTTTAACGTATGAAAATCTGATGCTGTAATGCATAATATTAACAGAATAAAGAACAGAAGAGACATGATTACCAAAACAGGTTAAAATTATGACAAATTGGCCCCCCTTTTGATGAAACAATCTATAAAACTAGGAGTAGAAGGGGACTGGCTTAACTTGGTAAAGGGCATCTGTAAGAAACACAACTAACACATAATTCACATATATAAAACTGAGCACTTTCTAGTAACATCAGGAACAATTCAAGGGTATCAGCCCTCACCAATTGGATTCAACATTATACCGGTGGAGGTTTGGGCCAGCATGATTAGACAAGAGAGGGAAATAAAAAGCACCCAGATTGGAAGGGAGGAAGTAAAACTACCTCTACTTGTAGATAACATAATCTTATATACATATGAAATCCTAAGAAAACCACTAAAAAGTGTTAGAACTAATAAATCAATTGCATTTCCATACACCATCAATAAAAATTATATTAGGAAACAAATAATTTCATTTGTAATAGCATTGAAAAGAATAAAATAATTGAAATAAAACAATTCAAAATAAATCTAACAAAATAAATATAAAACTTTTGTTTGGAAAATTATAAAACATTGTTGAAGGAAATTAAGAATCCCTTTATAAATGGAAAGACATCATTTGATCATATATTAGAAGATTTAACATTTTAAAAATGACAATATTTCCAAATTAGATCTACAGATTAAGCAAAATACCTATCAGAATCCCAGCTGCCATTTTTGAAGAAATTGACAAGATGATCCTAAATTTCATATAAAAATTTAAGAGATCCAAAATAGCCAAAACAATCTTAAAAAGAACAACAAACTTGATGGACTTATGCTTATCATTTCAAAATATACTGGATAGCTATAGTAAGACAATGCAATAATGACATGTAGCACAGGCCTAAAGAAAGATATGTAGATCAATAGAATAGAATAACAAACCCATAAATAAATCTGTACATTTATTGTAAATTTATTTTTGACAACAGTGTCAAAATAATTAAATGGAGGAAAATAGCCTTCTCAACAAATTATACTGAGAAAATTGGACATTCACCTGAAATCATAGATAAGAAGTTAACTAAGATAGATTAAAGACCTCATTATAGGATATAAAACTCTTGAAAGAAAAGAGGTATATATCTTTGCAGTCTTAAATTAGGCAAAGATTACTTAGATATGACACCAAAAATAGAAACAACAAAATAAAAAATTGATAAGAAACTTTCTTGAATATTAAAATCCTCTGTGCTTCAAAAGATTCTATTAAAAGAGTGAAAGACAACCCACATAATGAGGAAAGCTGTTATCAAATCATATATCTTATAAGGAACTAACACATAAAGTACTCAATAATAGAAAGAAAATGCTGCAACTAAAAACTGGCAAAGGAACTGAATAGACATTTCTCCAGAGAAGATAGACAAATGGCTAAAAAGTACAAGAAAAAGATGCTCTGAATGTATATTTGTATCACATTGAGCCTCACTATGATGTATAATTGTAATACACTAATAAACGTATTTTAAAAGATGCTCAACATTATTAATCATCAGAAGAATGCAAATCGAAATCATGAGATACAACTTTATATCCACTAGTATGGCTATAAACAAAATCACAATAACAAATGTTGACCAAAATACAGAGAAATAAGAAACCTCATACACTATTGTAAGGAATGTAAATCAGTGCAGTCACTTTGTATAACAATCTGGCAGCTCCACAGAAGAGTAAACACAGTTACCATATGATCCTCCAATGGTACTCTTCATTACATACCTAAGAGGAATTAAAAAATATTTTCACACAAAAACCTGCGTATGTATGTCCATCACAGCCTTATTAATAAGAGCAAATAAATGGAAGCAACCCAATGTCCACAAATAGTTTAATGGGTGGATAAATTGTGGTACATCCATCCTATTCCAAATGGAACATTAATTGGTAGTAAAAGGAAATGAAGTACTGATAGACTCTACGCCATAGATGTACGCTGAAAACATTCTGCAAAATAAAAGAAGCCATTCACAGAAGACCATGTATTTGTAGCTGATTAGAACTTGTGGGGTTGATAGTAAAACATGATTTAGGGAAGGTCATGAAAATGTTCTAAAACTTATTGTGAAGATTGCATAATTCTGTATATTTGAAAAAACATAATGTTGAATTATATATTTATGGAGTGAATTGCATAGCATGTGAATTATATCTGCTACAGATTAAAAGTTTGTGTCCCCACAAAATTCACATGATGAATTTTTAACCCCGCATGTATATTATTGGGAGGTTGGGACATTTGATCATAAGAAGGGAGCTCTCACGGTGGGATTAGTGCCCTTATTTAAAAGGGCCCTGAGAGCTCCTCCATGTGTTTCCTCATGTGAGAATGCAGAGAGTAGACGACAGCCTGCCACCCACAGGAAGGCCCTCACCAGACACTGGATCCACTGGTACCTTGATCTTGGGCTTCTCAACCTCCAGTACTGAGAAATAAAATGAACTTGCTCTTAAGGCACTCACTTTATGGTACTTTTTATAGCAGCTGAACTTACTAAGACAATATCTGGGTCAGCTTCAAAATAGAGAAACATACAAAGAGAATCAAAACAGAAAAGCATAGAAAAATGTGTAAGTGTTAATAATAAAGGAGAAAGGATTAACTGAAATATAGAAAGAACTTCTGATCACCAAGTCATACATATATATATGTACACACATACATACACATATATGATTTTTGTCTTGACAGAAATCTCTTATTAGAACATATAAAGAATAAGAAAAGGGCAAATAATTCAATTTAAAAAAGAACAAAGGGCTGACTAGGTGTTTTGGGGAAAAAATAGCCAGTAAACACTTCTAAAAGTTTTCAGTGTCATTATTTATTAAAGAAATACAAATTAAGCCACAAATGATGCCATTTACATTCCTTCTCAGAAAGGATTGAGAAGAAAGACACAGAAATGGGGAGAGAGAAGTAGGAGGCACGGGAGGGGTGTGAAGGAATTGCACTAGTGCACCTCCTCCTGGGGACACGGATTGATGTGCATCAGTAGTACTCACCAGAGATAAACACACACTTTCCAGAAATTCACATCTCAGATTTTCTCTCCTAGGTATATACCCCAGAGGAATGTGTGTGTGTGCTCACCAAAAGACATGAGCAAGTATGTTCATAGAAGGACCATTCCTAATAGTCCCAAACAGGAGCCTAATCGATAGCAAGCTGGTTAAGTATAGGGTGGCATATACCCAGAGTGGAACCGTGTTCAAAAATGAGAGTATATGAACTGTAACAACATCAATAAAGCCACAGCTACATCGAATGACATGACTAGGCACAGAGAATACATAATCTGCAAATGAAGCTAATTCATCGGATCAGAGGTCTAAAGGTTTCCTTTGGGGAATGGGTGGTGAAGAGGGTATCACAGGAACTTCTGGGTGATGCCAGTGATCTGCTTATTGTTCTGATCTGGGTTGTAGCTACACAGCTGTGGTAATCTGTAAAACTATGTTGAGCTGTATGCTTATGATGTGTGCTGCATACTTATAACATCTTTTCATGATGTATGCTACAATTCAATAAAACGTCTACAAAATCAATTAATATTAAAATGTACAGTTTAGGGGTATTGCCTGTATTATGAAAACTACTCTTTAAAAATCAGAGAATGATGCAACTGAGGATGGTGTTTACCCTGTGAAGAGAGGACAGAGATGAGTTTAGGGAAGGGTTGCTCTGGCAAAAGCTCCAATAATGGGACAGGTATGAGGCATGGTGATGGGCTCATGGTTGTTGATGTTACTATAATGCTTCATATCTTGTGTATGTTATCAAGTGGAAGCATTAAGAATGAATGGGAGCCTGCTGCAGACGTCTGCATGAGAGGTGATGGTAGATTCAACCGATGTGTTGGCAGTGAAATTTTCAAGATGCATGATTTTAAGGTGAAAGTATGAGAACTGATCATTGATGGCATTTACAGGTGAAGCGCACAGGCTTCTGGTCTGCACACCCTGGGGACAGTGGTTTTGAGAAGCAGCCAGTGAGGAAACAGACACGTGGAGCACATCAAGAACACTGCTTTGTGTATGTGTAAATTGGGATCTAGGTAGGGGGTTATGTTGAAATGTCAAGTAAGGCAGAGTGTGGTGGTGCATGCCTGTAATCCCAGTACTTGGGAGGCTGAGACAGGAGGATAGCAGGTTTGAGGCCAGCCTTGGCAACTTAGTGAGGCCTTCAGCAACTTAGTAAGACCCTGTTTCAAAATAAAAAAATAAAATAGGGGTGGGGGCAATAGTTTGGTGGTAGAATGCCCCTGGGTTCAATCCCTAGTACCACAAAGAAGGAAGGAAGGAAGGAAGGAAGGAAGGAAGGAAGGAAGGAAGGAAGGGAGGATAAGGAGTTGGGTGTATATGTAAATACAGTTCTCAGAGGAGAAGTCTGAGTGGGAAAAATGGAGTTGAAAATCAACAGCATGAAAGTGGCATCATACAGTTCTTGGAATGATTGGAAATACCAAGATGAGGGTGTGGAGAGGTGCAGAGAGAACCCAAGTTTGAACCCTGAATAACTTAAGAGGAAGATTTGGGAGGAGAGAAAGATCCAGCAAAGAGCAGGAAATAGTCAATTAGATCAGAAGACATGGAAGAGGATGTGTTTCAGAAGGAGGGAGAAGAATATTTCAAGAAATTTTGACTCTGTTAGAGAGTCTAAGAAGTTGAGAAAGATGAAATGAGAGAAATCAAAATTGAGTTTGGAGATTCTAAAATCACCTGGGACCTCATCAAAAAATTATCAATGGACTGTGGACAAAGAACAAACACAAGATTGGTCTGAGGAGTGGATGGAGAGGAGGGGAGGAAAGCAGCCCATTCTGGGTCTATATCCAAAGGGAATGGAAACAGCATGCCAAAGAGATACCTACACATGTGTGTTCATTGTGGCACTATACACAATAGGTCAGATATGGAATTAGCTAGATGCTCGTTATTTTGGCTACTGAATGAAATATGTATATATATATATATATATATATATATATATATATATATTATTTGCTAATTTGCTAAGAAAGCAAAATCAGCAGCACATTAGAAAGACCATACACTATGACTATATACCATTTATTCCTGGGATGAAAGATGGTTCAACATATAAAAATAATTAATGGAATACACTCTATTAATAGAATGAAGGATAAAAACCACACAATCATCTCAATAGCTGGAGAGAACGCATGTGACACAATTCAATACCCTTTCATGGTAAAAATTCTCAGCAAACCAGAAATAGAAGGAAATTGCCTTAACAATAAAAATCACATATGAAGAATTCATAGCTAATATCATACTCAGTGGTAAAAAGCTAAAAGTTATTTCTTTAAGACAGGTAACAAGACATAGATGCCCACTATTACCATTTCTAAACAGCGTAGTACTGGAAATGCTAGGCAGAGCAATTAGGCAACTTAGATACAAATGGAATTTGATAAATTAGAAAAGATGAAGTAGAATAATCTATTTGCAGATGGCATGGTCTTCTAGGGAGAAAACCCTAATGAATAAAAAAATACTGTCAGAACTAATAAGTTGATTCGGTAAAGTTGCAACATATGAAATCATACATGGACAGTATGTTTCTGAACACTGACAATGGTAAAGTTGAAAAGAAAATTAAGAAAACAATTCCATTTGTAGTAGCATGAAAAAGAATAGAATACTTAAAAATAAATTTAACTAAGGCAATAAAGATCTTAGAACTTGTACACTGAAAACTACAAAATATAGTGGAAATTTAGAAAAACAAATAAATGGAAAGACATCCCATATTCATGGATTGAGAAACAATATTATTAAAATGCCCATATTACCTAAAGCAATCTAAAGATTCAATGCAATCCCTACCAAAATCTCAATTATATTTTACAGAAATTGAAAATAAAGTCCTAGATAGAATCACAAAGAATTCTAAATATCCAAAGCAATTGTGAGAAAAATGGACAAAACTGAAAGCATCACATTCCCTGATTTCAAAATATATTTCAAAGCTGCAGTAATTATACAGTATGATACCTGCATATTACTCTTTGATATTCAAATCAACAAAATGTTACTTACATATTTTCTGTCTTTTATAACTTATTGAGGTTTATCTTCTGTCCTGTGTCTAATATATGGTCAGATTTTGACAGTGTGCTCCTAAGTCATTCTTCTTCTCCATCTACTGCATATGATTGTTTTCCTCTGCTGCGTTTACTTTAGATTTGTCTACAGACTGTCCTATCTTGACAATCACATTTCTAAGTTTTAAAGATCACTATGTTTTTATTATACTCTGTTCTTACATTAGGGATGCAATGTCTTCTCTTGTTCCTTTGAGGATATTTTTTATTCTGTGACTTCAGGGGTGAGTTTCTCCATGTGCTGACTTTATTTGCTTTCTTCCATGATGCTGTTTTTTATCAGAGACTTGGCAATTCTTGTCTGTGTGCTTAGACTATATTGACAATCCCCTGTTCCCCTGTCTGTGGCATTTGTTTTCTTTATTGTCTCTGGTGTTTAATGACTGAAGATGCAGAACAGAGCACACTATAGAGGGGAAGAGAGAGCTTTGCTACTCCCGGTCTTTTGGATGCAGACAGGCCATATTATTTTTACAATTTCTGGGGAGAAGGCAATTCCATCCTAATCTAATCCTCACTTTTATCCTTTAACATCTTACAAGATGAATAATTTTAAGAACCCCGAGGAACTCAGACAAAGGTCTTGTTCTTATGTTTATCAGAAAAACATCTTAAATTCCTAACACAAAAAATATACCAAAAAGATCAGCATCTTATGGTAAAAATGTACCCTCTTTAATTCACAAACTTCAATAACATTGTCAGTATTTTAATGTTTCAACTCAAAAAAGAATATGCAGATATGACATGGATGCCATTATGCCTTCTGTATTAGCAAACATGAGTACCTATTTTTTATAATTTTATTCCAGATTTATATATCTCCAGACAGGAAGATAGATTCCTAGAATATTTTAATGAAAATCAGGTTGTTTTTAATTATTTCCTTTCTGCTTCTTAAAATGAGATATGGAATATTATGATCAGTCTCCTCATCTCTAGGTTTCCAGAGTCTTACGCAGTAAGACCACAGACTAAAGGCAAGGTGGGTTAACATCACAGGGAACTGTGGTCTCTGCATCCATAGCTAAGTGTTAGGTTAAGATTTGTAAATGCCGGTTAGACAGGTAAGATAAAACTAAGTTCCACAGGAATGCTACCCCAGTGATTAGGACATAGGATTTGAAGGCTGGGATTCCAGCATCTTATCTCTCAGGCTCATGCATACAAAGCTTTCTCTATGGTCTTCTGGCCTTCATTTGCATGTCGACTATGACCAGGACCCCAAATCAGAAGGAAGGATGCCCCATTTTTAAGAACTGCTAATCATGTAGAGATCAAAACTGAGGCAGCTTGCAGCTGCATTCTAAGACAGCACTGTTAAGCTATGAACACTCACCCCAAGCTCTGAAGCAAGCAGTGGGCTTCCTGGGACTCTATCTAAGGATCTCCCCTCAGCTGATACCCTTCCTTATTCCCCAAGGCTGATGTTAAGCAATTGAATGTAAATTCAGGTAGTCTCAGATTTTACACCTGCTTGACTCCCACCTTGGAACCAGTCTGGTGTTGGAGCAGGTGGTGCCAATACTGGTTCTTAACATGTTTTTTTTCTTGAAGTCTCACTAAGTTGCAGAGGGTCTTACTAAGTAGCTGAGGCTGGCCACAAACCTGGTTCCTCCAGTCTCCGCTTCCTAAGTACTGGGATTACAAGCATGCACCACCACCCCTGGCTCCTTAACATGGTTTATGTGATTTATTTAATCAACATTATCTGGTTAATGAAAAAAGTTGAAATTATCTTACTTAATCTACAACATGTCAACTTATTAGCTACTGTTACTATACAGTAGGTTAAAAGAAAGCAGCTGTCAAAAAGTCCTGTTTTCAGACAGACACACATGAGCTGAAAGAGTGGTGGAGAGGGGGGAAGGGTTAAATTCAAAGTTTGGAATGTGGTTTAGAGAAAGCAATTCCTTCCAGGTTTCAGAATATAGAGACCAAAAAGTGTTGGGTCCTAGTGAAGAAAGGGTGAGAAGATCTTTCTAGAAGGAAACAGAGGAGCAGAAAGGAGACAGGAGGTCACCTTGGCTCACCTTGAAGAGATAAAGAAGTGCACATCTCAGTATTCCCGGGGCCAGCTTTACCCTCAGGGAGTTTGGATTAGATTCCTAGGACTGCTGTGACTAAGTACGGAGAATGGAGTGACTTGAACAACAGGGTTGGTCTCATAGACCTGGAGACTTCAAAGTCCAAAGTCAAGGTGCTGCAGAGCTGTACCTCCTGTAAAACCTAAGGAGAGGGCCCCCTGCCTCTTCCATCATTTGCTGGTGGACTGCAACCCTATGCTGCCCTGCAGCTCCCACTGCTGCCCTCCCGCTCATCACATGTCTCCTCATGTGTCTCATCCTCCTCTTAGAAGCCACCAGTCATACTGGAATAGAGGCCCCTTC
>PVJS01018983.1:0-34231 GCA_004027185.1 Glis glis | reverse complement strand
CTATGAGTACGGAACCAATCACAGCCCTCCTTAGGTCACTTCAGGAACCACCTGCGGAACCTCCCCCTGAGGAATTCGCCAGCGCCATCTTTGCCATTAATATGCTGAATCGCTGCCACGTGGAAGAGGCCCGGTACTCTAGAGCAGGCCTCTGCTAGTTCACCGGGCCCTTTCATGGCGCCGAGTAAAGGGCCCCGCAATCTTCCATGAGAAAGGCAAAGTTGAAGACTACACTTCTGAACATAAGTATATGTATATGAACATAGGATATTATACATAGTATAAGTACATGAACATAGGCAGGGACTAGAGAGAGGTCCTGAGCAGGTTGGAAGAAAGTATACATAGGGAAATAGAATACAATGTTTTGTGAGCATTAAAGATCTACCTGAGACAGTGCTTTGCCCAGGAAGAGAGAAGAAAATGCCTTCCAGCACCAAATACCAACTTTGGTCCTCTCTGTGTGAGTTAGCCTTCTTACCTGCATAACTTCTCTTCATTATTCACTTATGCAACATTCATTAATTGTTCTCTGTTTATAAATTACAAGAAGAGTTAAATAATAAAAGATTTTATTTTACTAGGTTTTTATTTTATTTTATGGGTTTTTGCCCCCTTCGGTTGATAAGCTAGCCCTCATTTATGGCTCTACTTCATGGGGAAATGTGCACCAAGAACCTCAAAAGATAAACCCAAGAGAAATGCTTATAAGAAATAACTCAAAATCTTTCATATATCATGCAGAGAGAGGGAGGAAAAGTGTGATAGGTAGCTAATAGAATGCACCCATTTGGTTGTTCTGCTGAAACAATATAGTCTATTAGTCATTTATGCGATAATTTGAACTCATTAAGTCGGATTGTTTTTTTCTCCTAATTCTTAGTGATACCATTGTCAGGAGAGGAAGCTTTCATTTTGAATTGAGGCTCAGGCAGTGGAAGATTAGTCTGAAGCATGGGTCATTTGGGAGGAGTCCCACAGGCCAAGACACAAACCTGCAAGAAAAAAACTTGAGGTAGTATGAATCCGAAAGGTTTGCTGAAGACCCATTTGGAGTTTAAAATTGGCTTTGGACAAATAAGTGTTCTACAGGATTAACTCTGGAATTAAACACTAAGAGGTGACCCCCTCATCTTTATTCACTGGGGATTTCTCTGAAAGAAGGAGAAAGGAGAATTACTCCTGGAAGCTTGAGGAGAAGGTGCCTCAGAGTGGCATGGAAGTGGGCAGGTCCAGCACACCCTCTACCTTCTGCGGACATGTGGTCAGGACAGAAGGAGCACAGAGAAGTGAGGGGGGATTTATTGGGTTACATTTCTTAAAGTAATTCAATGCTGGCATTAAGGCTTTAAAGGAGCTTGTTCTTAAAGGCAATGAGAAGCTGCCTCTGAAAATAACTTCACGAAATATATTTCACAGCCTGCACCAAGCCCTCTGCTTTAGACAAGTTGTATATCTCTCAGTTTGTCTCCATTTATAGACAGAAGAGCACACTGAATTAGGTCACTAACAAGACACATCCAGTGCAGGGCCTCCTCCTTATGAGCAACCATAAAAATTCTTTCTGGGAAAAGTAACCCTGTCCTTCAATGTTGTGGTTGTGAGTTGTGCGGGATAAGATTGCAAAGATTACACCATCTCTCCGAGGGTCTCAGGCCTCCCGTCCTTCCAGCCCACATGAAAACCCTAACTGCTCTCAAACAGCACTGGAATTAATATGTGGGTATGTTCTATCACTTCATTTATGCCACAGATCTTGGCTTTTAAAAATGAACTTGATTTATTCTTCATGTAAGTAATGTTCTGGCTTGCCCTAACACTGGGGGAATTAGGTTCTGATTTCAAGAGTTTTTAATCCCTTGAAAGAAGAACTCTTCAAAAGGATTGGGTTTGTTGAATTTTGGAGTTCAATAGGTCTGAGAGTTATTTTAGACTAAACCCCTCTTTTTATAGATGACGCCACTCAAGATCGGGCAATTATTTGTCCAAAACCCCACCCCTCGCTAATGGAAAATGAGAGACCAGATCTCAGCCTTTGAGTCTCAGGTTTTCATACTTGTATACTAAAACTGAAATAGTTAAAACCTGTGCACACATTAGAATCACCAAAGGATTTTTTTTTCGGTGGTGGTGATGCTGGGGATTGAACCCAGAGGGGCATTCTTCCTCTGAGCTATACCCCCAGCCGTGTGTGTGTGTGTGCGTGTGTGTGTATGTGTGTGTGTGTGTGTGTGAGAGAGAGAGAGAGAGAGAGAGAGAGAGAGAGAGAGAGAGAGAAAGGAAGAAAGAAACAGGGTCTTGCTAGGTTGCTGAGAGTCTCACTATGTTTCTGAGGCTGTCTTTGAACTTGCGATCCTCCTGTCTCAGCATACTAAGTACTGGAATTACAGGTATGCACCACCATGCCCAGCAATAGAGGAATTTTGTAAAGTACAGTTCCCTAATTCCACTCCAGACCATTTGATCAAAATCTCTGAAGGGGGAGACCTGTCTTCTGTAACTTTTTAAAGTTTAACAGGCAGTTCTAGTGTGGAAGTAGTTTGAAGAGCACTAGTCTAGAAGAGGTCAGCCGTCTTTGACTAGGATGACCATGCATCTCCTTTTTCCAACATGTTGTAGATGTACAACAATTATCCTCAGTCTAACTTTTAATGGGAGCCCCTTTCATTCTCAGAAGTGTGACAGGATGCATGATGAGTAGCACCCTACCTTTAATAGGTCTGACTTACAGGCACTGTAACAACATCTCCAATGCCAAGTGCAAAATTCCTCCTGAAGTACTAAAAAAAAAAAATAGAGGAGTGAATCATGGTATCCAAAGAAAAATAAAACTGTTCAACCACTCTGGAATTCTCCCCTTAAGAAAGCTCTTTCCATCTCCATACTGATTCTTGGCTTCCTATGCTCAACATGACAACATAGCCAAGTTATAAAAGACTTTGGAAAGGCTATCTTTCTGGGATCTACCTAAACTTAATACTATGAGTTTCCTATTTCCCTAGTCAAGAAATAACAATCTATTAATATTGGCTACATACGGAGTGAAGAGATCCTAACACAAAAACAAGTTATAAGGGGAAGTGCCTAGGCCTACAAAATCTCCAGAAGATTCAAAGATTGCTAAATTCTTGCACGATTTTTGACATTTCCATTTCTATTTGTTGTTGCTACTATTGCTACTTATTTTAATCAGGAAATTTTCAGTTGCAAATAACACAAATTCACTTCAACTGCCTCAAGATTAAATAAATAAATAAATAAATAAATAAATAAATAAATAAATAAATCTATTGGCTATGTAACTGGGAAGGAAAGGAATGGCCCCAGCACCAGGCATCACTGCATCTAGGACCAGCACGTCGAGATTCTTTCCCTCATGCATCAGCTCTACTTCCCTCTGAGTGTGGGCCTCACTCTCCCCATTGCTAGAGGTTGCTATCCACAGCATGAGGAAGATAGTGGCCAGTGATCTGGGATTCCTGTCTTTCCAACAAGGGGACCACAAAAACAAAAGACAATTTTTCTCTCTTGTCCCAATAGAAATACCCCAAGGAGCCTGAGTTGTAGTCGATGTCATTAAGCTACCTCTGAACTAATCTGTGTCAGAGGAATATAGGAGAATGGGTTCAGGGGAATGGGTACTTCTGTTGGCCAAGACTGAGTCTCATTTCCATTCTCTAAAACTGGGATATATAAAGAGAGGCCCTATTATATGAAGTTGGGAAGAACACATGTTGGATAGTTCAAAACAAAACCTCACAGTTATACTATGATCCTCATACTCAAAAAGTAACACATTAAGAGATTAGTGGAGGGAATCTCATGGAAGCTATGAGGAAGATTTCTTTTTTTTTTTTTTTTTTGCGGTACCAGGGATTGAACCCAGGGGCATTTTACCTCCAAACTACACCGCCAGCCCTATTTTTTTTATACTTTATTTTGAAACCAGGTCTCACAAAGTTGCGGAGGGCCTCACTAAGTAGCTGAGGCTGGTCGCGAACCCGGATCCTCCGGTCTCCGCCTCCCAAGTACTGGGATTACAAGCATACGCCACCACGCCCGGCAAGATTTCTAAATTGAAGGTATGCTGGGAGAAAAATGTGAAGCTTATTCTCCTAAATGCATTGTTCCAAATCCATTGAGATGTAGTGAGAATGATCTTTCTTCTCATAAGCATCTGCACCTCTATTGGAAAGCTGCTATTGGAAACACAGTAGCATACCAATGAAAGAAAGCAGCTGAAATCTCTCCTCTGCTCTAATAGGACCATGAGCACAGATGGAGGAGCATTGAATTACACAGGAAGTCCAGACAAGAATGAAATCCAAACCCAAGGATGTCCTAACCCTTCAATGACCTTTACAAACAAAAACTTTGCAATCGACTCTACTGCTTTATGTTCAAGTATCTGGTGGCAGCAAGAATTTGTGGATTATTGAAATAAGGCCTGAAGAAAACAGGTCCAAGGAAAGAAGGTATGAGAATAGTTAATTCTCTCCCCGATCAATTTTAGAATACATTTCCTAGGCCTTTGTTTCCTAGTTGGGATTACATTCAAATGTGAAAAGAAATAAATATTGATTGAACACAGCTGGTGAGCATTTTAATATCTCAGATCCAAGAGAACGCAGTACAATCCCATGAGCTTCTCTCCAATGCAATCTCTATTTATTATCAGATGTTTCAATACATTTACTTCTGCTCCAGGAATGTATTTTCAACATGTTGTAAACAAGAAATTGTGACTACAAATGAGTCCATCATCAATTTACAGAGGGACAAAAAAAACAAGGCATGAAGAAATTGGGCTCTTTCTGGGAATCTGGCAAGTTATGATAGAGACCATAAACCGGTGGGTGAAGGAGGGTTTCACTGGTCGCACAATCACAAGGTCAGAGAGGAAGTGTTTTTCCAAGCTCAGCTACTAACTACTCATTTCCATGGTTCAGGGAACAAATGTGGTTCTTTAGAACAATGTTTCCCCCAGTTTGAAGCATATCACTTCACCCTTGCTGACTGAGTGTCTCTGGGAGAAAGGGCCTGCCCAGGAATCTTGATCTCATATGATAAGCATTGTGTGTGACAGTGAAATTTGTAAGCTTTCCTTCTGAAATTGAGAGCAAGATGAGGATGTTGGCTGTCACTGCTTCTATTCAACATTGTACTTGTAGAACTAGTTAGTTAAATCAGGAAAGGGGAAAAATAGAAAGTAAAAATTGATAAATCAAACTACTTTAAAATAACTTCTGTTCATCAACAACACCAATAAAGAACATAAATGCAAGTCATAGAATGAGAGAAAACATAAATCTAACCAAGAGTTTATATCAAGACTAAATTAAAAACTTATGTTAAACCATATGAGAGATGGCTACAGTTGAAAAATGGACAAGAGACTTGAGCAAGTTCAAAAAAGAGGCATCCAAATGTCTAATAAACAGAAAAAGATTCTCAACTTCACTAGTAGTCAACAAAATGCAAATTAAAGACAATGAGTTATCACTGCACTTATCAGAATGGCTGAATTTTTTTCATACTTTTATTGGTGCATTATAGTCTCACATCATAATGTAGCTCATGGTGATAGTGACATATAGGCACACAGCACTTGGTGAGCTTTCCCCCGGCTCCCTCCCCACTCCCTCCTTCCCCATACAGGATATAGAGATTGGCATTGGTATTCTCACATATGTACATAATGTCAGTGGAAGTGATTCCTTCATTAATTCCCACCTCCAGCCTCCCCTAGACCACCTCCTTCGCTCCACTGGAGTTTTTCCTCCATTATCTGAAGTCCCTCTGGTATCCCAGTTACTTCCTAGTTTCCACATATGGGAGAAAATGTATGACCCTTCATTTTCTGTGACTGGCTAATCTCACTTAACATAATGTTCTCCAGGTCCATCCCATTTTCCTGCAAATTACAATTTTGCTCTTCTTTTTCCTGAGTAGAATTCCATTGTGTGTATATCTCATAATTTTGTAATCCATTCATCTGTTGATGGACGCCTAGGTTGGTTCCATAACTTGGCTATTATGAATTGTGCTGCTATAAACATAGGTATGCATGTATTACTATAATATTCTGATTTAAGTCACTTTGGAAAGATACCCAAGAGTGGTATAGCTGGATCATATGGTAGGTCCATTCCCAGTTTTCTGAGGAATCTCCACACTGATCTCCATAGTGGCTGCACTAATTTGCAATCCCACCAACAATGAAGAAGAGTTCTAATTTCCCCACATCCTCGCCAGCATTTATTGTTGTTTGACTTATTAATGATTACCAGAATGGTTAAAATTAAAACAATAAAATTAACCACACTCTGCCAGTAGGAATATAAATTAGCCCGCACTTTGGAAAATCATCTGACATTACCAAAGTTGAACATACACATATGCTGTCACTGGTAAATTCCACTCTAGGTATGTTTCCAATGTGTGCATCAAGAGTCAGTTCACAAGTATTCATAATAGTGCTATTTATAATAGCTAAATACTGAAAACAACCTAAGAATCCACCAAGATAAATGCATGAATACATCGTAATATACTCATTCAATTGAATACCAAGAAGCAATGCAAATGAAGAACTATAGAAACAATTGGGACTAGATGAACTAAAATTCCAAAGACAGAAGAGAGTCCTTCCTCCTCTGCAAGATGCCGATCGTGGTCACCAGCAGTTTTCTTGTCTGGCATTTGCCAATTTCTGCGATGAGCGGAACACAAAGCCTGACCCAAGCAGAGAGACTTTAGTAATAAAGGTCTAAGCAGAGAGACTTCAGCAATAAAGGTCTAAGCAGAAAGAGAAACCAAAAGAATTTTGGTGCCCTTGAGGGGCTCCTACAATAGATTAAAAAATACAGGAGCCAATTTTTAGCATGGGATATTTTCTAGGGCATACACAACTTGAATATGCTCCCATATCTTTATACTTTTTTTACTTTGCTAGATTCTTTGCTAATATTTGTTTGGGGTTTCTTAAATATGTATTTTTGAGTGAGATTGCCCTATAATTTCTTTTTATTATAGTATCCTGGTCTGATTTTAGTTTCAGAGCTTACCATCCTCATAAAGTAAGTTGAGAAGTATTCATTCTTTTTATATTATCAGTAAAAATTTTAAAGCATTGGAATTAACTCCATAAAGGCTTGGTAGAACTCACTAGTTAATATGTTGGTGTCTAGTGTTTTCTCTGTAAGGATATTTTAACTACTGTCTTAATTTCTTTAATAGCTATGTATCTACTAAGGATTCTCATACTTGATTGATTTTTGCTAAGCTATGTTTTTCTAGACAATTGCCATTTTGTCTATGACTCTTAATTTGTTAGCATAAATTTGTGCACAGAGACCTCTTGCTATAATTTAAATATCTGTCAATTTTCCAGTGATGTCATTTTTCCTTGACTTTCCATTTTATTATGGATATTTTCAAAAATATTCAAAAGCAGAGCAGTTAGTACAAACTAGGATAGTAAGTCATTCTACAACTATTTCTATCTTTTCATTTTGACTCTGCTTTTAGCTTTTGGGCTTCATCTTGAAAAGAATACACTAGATTTTTCCTTAAAAATCCAAATGGATTTATTATCTAACTGAAGAATTTGGACTCTTCTTTCTTCTTTTGTAAGTTTAAGTTTTTAATTCCATTTTCTTCTGTAGTTCTGAAAATTACATACCCATTTCTCTTCATTTAACAATTAACTTTAAGATCTTAATGCGCAAACTTATTTTAACCACTAAAATTTTTCAATATTTTAATCCTCCTCCCAAACATAAATATTTTACATCTAACTCTATATCTCTTTTTCTTACATGTTAATTTTGCTAAATATTTATGTTCTATTTTAATTAACTACCTAAATCAAATATTAATATTCCTATCATCGTTTGTTTTTCCAGATTTACCTACACATTTCCAAGGTTTCTTGCTCACCTTTTCTTCCTGAATCTGAATTCCTTTTTGAACAATTTACATTCTCTTTCAGGAATTATATATATTAACTATATTGAGAGATAATTCACATACTTATATTCGTTTCCCAAGACTGTTATAACAATTTACCACAAACAATAGAAATTTATTCTCTGATGTTTGCAGAGGCAGAAGTTTAAAATCACATTGCTGGCAGAGATATGCTCCCTCCAAAGGCTCTAGGAAAGAATCCTGGTTTGCTTCTTCCAGCTTCTCGGCCCTAGCATTCCTTGGCTTGCAGCAGCATCACTCTGGTTTCTGTCTCCAACCTCCCATGGTCTTTCTCCATGTCTCTCTCTGTCTTATCATTATCTGAGGACCAGTCACTGAGTTTGAGTCCATGCTAAATCCGTAAAGATTTTGTTTCGAGATCGTTACCTAATTACATCTGCAAAGACCATTTCCAAATAAGATTCCATTCTGTGATCTAGGTACACATGGGTTTGGGGAAAGGCTATTCTTTTCTGATTTCACTCCCTTTGGAAAGATACTCAGGAGTGGTATAGGTGGACCACATGGTGGATCCATTCCCAGCTTTCTGAGGAATCTCCACACTGATCTCCATAGTAACTGCACTAATTTGCAATCCCACCAACAGTGTAGAAGAGTTCTAATTTCCCAACATCCTCACCAGCATTTATTGTTGTTTGCCTTATTAATGATAACCAGAATGGTTAAAATTAAAACAATAAAATTTGTCACACTCTGCCAGTAGGAATATAAATTAGCCTGCACTTTGGAAAATCAACTCACTATACATACCATACAATTCCCATGTTTATACAAAATAAAATGTGCAGTCCCATAGTTTTTAGTATATTCAGTTGCGTAACCATCTCCACAATCAATGTGACATGTCCACAGAATGTTTTCATAATCTTCCAAAAAGAATGCTGTCCTATCAAATACATCCCTCAAATTTTCCTTTAGTGAGAACCTAATGGTTGCAAACATTTTCAGATTTTTGTGTCTGAAAGTGTATTTGTATTCCTTCTAAAATATCTAGCAAAGTTAACAATTCTAGGTCAACATTTTTCTCAAGAGTTTAAATAAATTATCCCACCACTTCCTGGATCTGCTATTGCTGTTGAGGAGTCTGCGACTGGTCTAATTGTCATTTCCTTATCTATCCTCTGTTTCTCTCTGTTTTTAAAATCTCTTTATTTTTAGGCTTCTACAGTTCCGCCATGATATATCCAAGTATGGTCAGAATTTGTTGTAATTATTGAAACGTCAGATTTATGTATTTCATCAAATTCTAAAAATTATCAGCCATTATCTTCTCACAAATTACTACTTTTCCATTTTTTCTACTCTTCCCTAATGGAGATGTTCATACAGGGAAAAACTCGGGGTCTGCTCAGCTCAGCAGATTGCTGTATCCTGATCCAGTTTTTAAGGTGGGGGCTTTTCTGGATAGCATCATAATGAACAGGCAGCCAAGTCACAGATCCACGTAATTAGTCACAGTAGAAGCTGTGGAGAAACATGAATTCCTCAGGTGAAAGCTATTTCCATGCCATCTAAGGGAAATCTCATGCCCGTGCCTCACTGAGAATAGTGAGGATTTTAAGCCATCTTTTCATATTAAGCACCATTGATATTATAAATGGCAAGAAGTATGTTAATTACAAAAGGGAACTAGTAATAACTGCTTTGTCTGTAATAAATATTTTGAATTTGGCAACTGATCTCCATTAATTATTTCCTCAAATATTTCAGGGTAAAGATGTTACAAAAATCCTATTCATTATACTTTGCTGTTTTCAAGAAAAACACATATTAATTGAGCAATGATTGAAGGCAGTATCCCAGTACATTATTCCTGTTAATTATTGACCATTAGTTGTGTTTTTTAAACAATGTTTCTCTGAGCAAAACTCAGTCTCAGAATAAGACATGATATTACCCATTATGTCAGAAATGAATTCCTAAAATAGTGGATCAAGAGAAATGTCTGCAAATCCAACTGTCTAAATGGAAGTTATGTCTTTGTAATAAACCTCACTCAGGATATTTGGAAACTATAATTTGAAAACCAGAAATCAAATATGTCCAAGGGCTAAGGTCCATTTGTCAGAATATTTCCACATACATACTTTAATTTGCTCCCTCTACACAATAAAATATATTTACATATGTTTGGCAGAAGTTAATGCTACATTAGTATATGTTTTTTCTTCTGTACTTTTCCTTCCTCCTTTCCAAGAAGGTAGATGGGTTTTTTTAAATATCTTTCTCTCAGTGTGAAGGCCTGCTCACAGAAAGCCCCTAAGCAGGCTTAAATGAGAAATTCAGATAAGGACGGTCCCCAAGCTGGCAAAACAACAATTTCAAGTCCTGGAACCCAAATTCTTGGTCTGGTTCACATGGCTTCCTAGAAAAGAGTGAGAATAGCCTTTTATGGTAACATATTATTTCTGGGTGCTGATGTAGCTGGAAATATAAAAGGCAGCTAGCATACCTCCAACCTGGCAGACATTTCCCTTGTCGGGGAGTGCAAGACCACTGAGATCAAGTGTGCTTCTGTCAGATAGTGGGGAGGCAGGGAGGAACTGCCCCTACTTAAGGGTGTCTGGGTCTCATGCATTTCTATTCTGATGTTGCTTCAGAAGTAAACAGAGTTCTCACCCATCCTCAAACTAGAACAAGATTCCAGTGTCCGGTCTGAATGCTCAGGGATATCTGTAGGGTCCGAAGGAAAAGCTGCTCCAAGGAAATGTTTTGTGAACATTCAATATTCATCACCGATACTGTGTTCATCGCCCTAGAGTTTCTTTGAGGGTATACATGCAAGTCTGTGTCTGTTTTGGGGAGTAGGACATGAATTGTTTTGGAGAGTTCTAGAAAATCTATATCTTTCTCCTGGGCAAACCCCCAGAGTGGGTGGCAAGCCCACAGAGGAGCTTTGCTCTCCATGAGACACAGAAACCCAGAGCTGCTGAATGTCAAGGCTCATGGGTGCTTGTGCCATGAGCAACCCCTACCATGGACTAGAAATTCGAGACCCTGCTTCATTTTCTAAGCCCCACACACCTCTTCTGGATTCCTGTGTGATCCTAGAAAAGGGAAGCATCCCACTCAAGATTAATACTGCATTTCTTCTCTACTTCTCAGAATGGAGAAACCAGGTTAAAGTTGATTTAAAGGAAATTAAGAGATGGGTGTGGTAATACACACCTGTAATTCCAGTACTTGGGAGGCTGAGACAGGAAGATCGCAGGTTCAAGGACAGCCTCAGCAAGACTCTCAGCAACCTAGCGAGACCCTGTTTCAAAATAGAAAACAAAAAGGACTTGGGATGTAGCTCAGATGTGAAATGCCCCTAGGTTTAATCCCCAGGACCACCAAAAAAAAAATGAAATTAAATAAAAGGTAATTTCTTATACATCTATATGACTTAAGGTTAAAACTAACTACATATGGTATATATTTATAATCTGCCTTTCAAACCGAAAAAACACCAAAAATATCACTTTCTTATAACACACATACACACACCTAAAGGCACACACGCCAGCACACATTTCCCTTGTACTGTTTCATTTTCATGTGAGTGTAAATGTGTGTGTGTGTGTTTTCATGTATGTTTTTACTTTCCATAGTATCAGATTTAGTATGGCCTTCCCCACCATGACGGTGATTCTCTTCTCTACCTTTTTCTTTCTTTGGAATAGAATCCGTACGAATCCTCTGAGTGCATTTCATCCACCCTGCCCTTCACCTCCACCTTCTTCACCTGCCATTGATAACAGGCTCTCTAGCTTCACCTTCTGCCCTGGGATAATAAGAATAGCTATGTCTCCTCTTCTGCGTGACATTCTTTTTCTCTCCTGCTTTAAAATTTTAAATATTTAACCAATGGATTAAAAAGATGTAGACTTCTTTTGTAAGAAGTTTAAGCAATGAAATGAAAGAAATAAAATGTATAGTTCATTGTAATAGCAAATAAAGGAACAAGATACGCACAGGAAAGGCAGGAAAATGCTTCTCCCCAGAAGGAAAGAACTCATTAAAGAAGAAGGTGCTGGCTATGTGAAAAAGAAATGGATAAAGAGATGATTCCTGCAGGAGACCAGGGAAAGGGACTTCAGGATACCTTGGAAAAGGGACATTTTAAAATTAGAATTAAAAAGAGAATTTCTAAATACACAGTGCCTCTCTCCTTCTTCTCCTCCTCCTCCTCCTCCTTTCTTCTTCCTTCTTCTTCTCATTCTTCTTCTCCCTCTCCTTCTCCTTCTCCTTCTTCTTCCTCTTCTTCTTCTTCTTCTTCTTCTTCTTCTTCTTCTTCTTCTTCGTCGTCTTCTCCTTCTCTTTCTCCTTCTTCTCCTTCTCTCTCTCTCTCTCTCTCTCTCTCTCTCTCTCTCTCTGTCTCATTGCATGCAGAGGCATTCTAACTCTGAGCTACACCCCCAACCCTTTTTATTTTTAATGTTGAAACAGGGTCTTGCTAAGTTCCTGAGGCTGGCCTCAAACCTGCAATCCTCTTGGTTTAGCTTCCCAAATGCTGAGATTACGGGTATGTGCCACCATGCCTGGCTAATACACAGACATTTTGACGCAAAATAGGAGGAAGTTAATGGGGTCCATGTTACTTGTCTTGCTGTTGTTGATAAAGCAGGAGATCCTGTCACTGGCTGTGAGTGATACTGGAGCACAGCAAGTGGGCAAGGTTTGAAATAACTGGTCTGGGATGTTCTTAAAAAGTAATAATAATAATAATGACAATAAACACAACAAACCAAATAATAATAATGGCATAGTCATAGTGTGTGTGTGAGGGGATACTGGGGGTTGAACCCAGGGGCATTCTACCTCCAAGACACACCCCCAGTCCTAATTTTTATTTTTTATTTTGAAACAGGGTCTCACTAAATTGCTGAGGCTGGCCTTGAACCTGCAATCCTCCTGTCTCAGCCTCCCAAGGTCTGGAATTAAAAGCATGCACCACCCCGCCTGGTGGCATAGTCATATAATACTTACAGTTTTCTCTTTTGTCCCTCCAGTTAACCTGAGCTTCTGCACTATCTTTCACTTCCTCCAGAGGGCCTACCTCCAGGGCTTTGCTCCGTCTGCTGTGGCCCCATTAGCCTCATTTGTTCTGGGTTTTCCATTCATTGTTTCCTCCATACTCTGTTTCCTCTTCCTTTCCTCCTCTACCCACGAAGCCAAGATCCATTGATTCCTTTTCTCCACGAGAGCTGCCTCCTCATTTCCTTGCTAAACATCACATTCATTTCCACCTTCACTTCCCCACCTACCCATTCCAAAATCTGTAACTTACCTGTATTGGACCCTGAAACCAAATCTACAATTTTCACCTTCTTTTCAAGTTCCAAGCACCGTCTCTGTATCCAATTGGCAGCAGTTCCAACTTCATTTCATATTTTTCTCCCACTTCATATTCCTAAAGATAGGCCAGTTGTCCCATCTCCTCCCTTCTTCCCAGCGTAATCGTGAGCATTTTCATAACTATCTTCCCTGCTCAGAGGTCACCACAATCCCACCTTTTAAAAAAGATACTTGTAGGCTCTTTCCTCCATCCCAAAAGCTCAATACTGACTTGACAGCTAGGTAATTTCTTGAGCCACAGTAAGATAATATTTTAGCTTTAAACATGTTCTGCCCTGCCCTGTTCTTATGTCTGTCCTGTTCATTTTCCCTGCCACATTTACTCAAGCTGGCCTCCCACTTTTCCTAAGACTAGTGATTTCTTTAAACAGGCAGCTCTTATATTCAGCCATTCTATCCCAAAGATAAAGAATAATCTTCATACTTGGTTGACTAAGTGAATTGCCTCATAAATCTTCTAGTGTACTATAATTTCTTCACCCCCCGAAACCACAAGAGGAAAATATAAATTCATACTCCAGCCTGTTGGTTCTTGCTGCTTGTGTAAAGATTTTTTTCTCAGTGAATCTCAGGCAGATTAAAGATGACCTCAAATTCTCTGATACTCCTCTTACTCATAAAGACATTGGATCAAGCCCCATGTGGTGGTGCACACCTGTGATCCCAGTACTTGAGAGACTGATGCAGGAGGATCACAGGTTTGACACCAGCCTCAGCAACTTAGCAAGACCCTCAGCAACTTTGCAAGACCCTGTTTCAAAATAAAAAGGGTTGGGGGTGTAGCTCAGAGGTAGAAAGCCCCTGGGTCCAATCCCCAGTACCAAAAAATGAAAAAACAAACCTTCACTCTGGGAGAAACCAACTGGAAAGGCCTGAGGCCACTGAAGAGAGGGCTCAGCCAAGCACAGCCTTTCAACTGCACCTACTAAGGCCCAGGCATTAGCAAAGCCTCCAGGCCAGGCCAGCCACCAGCTTCACAACACTGAGAAAACCAGTTAATGCCACATGGACCAGAAGAATCACCCAGCCACCTGCCTAAGTTCCAAAACCACAAAGGCATGGGGTCGAAGAAATAGTTATTGTCTGAAGCTACCGTGTTCGGTGATAATTTATTACGCAATTATAGATAAAGGAGCAAGGTTTGCATGGACACACCGAAACACCATTCCTGCACACATAAATGAAGTTCATTTGTTCCTCAGCAACCTCCCAATATATCTCCATATTTTCAAATAGAAAAAATAGTCCTAGCTCACTGGCGTCAGCATAGTACAGTTAGGATGGCGGCTTTGGAGTCAGACTCCCTGGTATCAAAGCCCACCTTTGTCATTGACCAGTTACATGACCTTCTGAAGATGAATTGAGATGGTGTCCAAATGAGCCTGTTACCTTTCATTATAGAGCATCAAAAGTAGAAGGGATCTTGGGATTGTCTAGTCCCGCGGTTTTCAACCATGCTCCTGGCAACCCCTCCAGGGCCAGAAGGGAAAGTAAGAGGTAGAACTCAAGCTCACCCCCACTCTCTTGGCCGGAGCAACTATCCCGTTTTACCTATTAGATTTCCAGATGGAATTTCCTTTAAAAAATATATTGCTGCTAAAGCAAAATAAAATACTTAAACATAACTCTAAACTAGTCTCCAAACCTCTGATTTTAAAGATGAGGAAAATATCAGAAGAGTGACTTCTGCCTGGAATTCTCTTTTTCACTCTCTTCACAAAGTCTTGCTTACCCCTCCGTCCTCAGACAAGACCTCACTTTGTTCAGAAATATTTCTTTCACTTTAGATATCCATGTTTATGACTACTCCTGTGTCTTTCCCAACTACTTGCTACTGCATCTCAATTCCAAGATACCTGTTTTTTAAAAGCTTAATATTTCTGAAATGAGATTACATAGTATAATTGGGAACACTGCCAGCTGGATAGAAATCATGACATAGTCATATGGAAGCTTGGTTGGAGCTTCTGGGAAAATCAAAAGAGCATCAAAGCATCAGGGATTCACTGAAATGCTGGTTCTTTGTAAGATGGTTTCATGTTTCAGTTATTTCTCTTACTGGACCAGAAGTTACAAAAATAAAACCACATCTTTCTCATTCACTGCTACCGCTCCAATTCTAACATAAAATTCATTCTCAGTGAGTATTTCTGGTATTGTCCAAGTAGATTATATTTCTTGTTCTAAGAATTAAAAAGTTGATTAAATATTTATCAGAAAAACAAAAAGAATTCTCTTTTTATAATTAAAGCCTGCATTTCCAGTGGGTCAAAACATTTTACAGATTAGATATAATTGCTTTAATGGTATTTTAGTATTGGACAGAGAAAAATACAATATAGTGCAAAGAAACTGGATATTTTTAAATACAGCTGGTGGTTTTATAAATTGATACCAATTTTTAGAAAGCAGTTTTCCTGATTTTGCTAATAAAGGCCCTTTGGATTGCACATATGAAAAACTGACAGATTCAACTTAAGCAAAAACAATGACTGAAGGGATAGTTGTTGAAGGCGTAATGAACCACGGAAGGGCAATTCTGTGGTGGAATACAAGGGATGAAGATGCATGGCAGAGCCATCTGCAACCAGATTCTGGAACAAAGAGTGGCAGGAGAGAAAGAGTCTTCTGTGATGCTGGAGCAGGTGTGAGGGGAGGAAGCCACATTCCCTTAGTGAATGCCACCTAACAGAGAAGAACAATGGTGCTGGGAGCTCAATTTGTAAGCCCCCGTTTACAGATTGACTCAAAGATCACCAGTTGTTACTAAAACTCTACTCCTAAATCTCAGAGACTATATTCATAAATCTCAAAGTATCATCCTCACAAATGCATTAATAACTATAGAAAGAAAAATAAATCTTTACAACTGAGAAATCTGGCAATGGCCACCTTAATTGAACTTAGCATTGCCAATAATGAGACACATAACATTATTTGCCTCTTGATATGACATAATTAAAAGTTTTTAAATCACCTATATAGTATTCTTGATAAAAATATCACCTTTGGGGGGGAGGGGAGGTACTGGGAATTGAACACAGGGGTGTTTTACCTCTGCTCTACACCCCTAGCCCTTTTTTATTTTTAATTTTAAAACACAGTCTTGCGAAGTTGCTGAGGGTCTCACTAAACTGTTGAAACTGGCCTGGAACTTGTGCTCCTCCTGTCTCAGCCTCCCAAGTACTGAGATTATAGGCATGTGCCACCATGCCTGGCTTATCACCTTTCTTTTATAGTGGAAAAAATTAAGCGTAAAATGAACAAAAAAAGCATACTTTTTTAAAGTTTCACTGATCAGTCGCAACAATATTTCAGTAATTTTACATATTCTCTTCCTGAAAATACATTAACATCTGAAAATATTTGCCTTCACTTTCTCTTTTCCTCCAATTGTTTTATTCATCATCATCTGCATATATGCTATGGAAAATGTTTGAAAACAACAAATCTAATTGGCATTGAAATAGCCACTCTTTCTTTAAAAAATAACAGACAACCAAATAATTTATTGATTTATTGAACATTTATCTAAATTACAATGTTTATTATAGAATGATGGTGTTTATTATAGAGTCCATGCCTGAACAGTTTACTTTTTATTTATTTTTTAATATTCCATATATAGCAATGACTAACCAAGTTATTTTGTATCAATCTACCCACTGATAATAACTACAAAAGCTATTTATGTTCATAATCCCTATGCATAAAACTCATAGGAATTATGTATATAAATGAGGATAGAATTACAGGCCAACTAATATTAATAGTAGCAATCATGTTTTATTAATCTGTTTTAATGTCCCAATGTAATTTTGTCCTAAACTCAGTGCCTTTCCAGGATGTCATAAGGTGTTGTTACAAGTGTCAAAGGGTACACGGTGAGGGTGTTTAACTATGAAGGGCCCAGACTGGGAACTTAGATGAATCAAAGGGAACCTAATAGAGTTTGAGGTAGTCTAGGAGTAGAATCCAGAGAATTTTAGCTAATACAAGGGAGTCAGGAAGCAGACACCTGGGCAGAATCTATAAAGTCTAGGCCACAGGGTGAGCAAGAACAGAATTTCTAGGCCAGGATGACAAGACTTTATCCAAATTCACAGACTATTTTGTTCCCAATCTGTGTAGGTGTACGTGGGTCCGCAGGATTTCCCCATCATAGACCAATCAAAATTGCTAGGACTATCTCATAAAATAGTATAATATAGTACAAATAAAGTAATAGAGTATACATTTTAAGATAGTATAAATAGTATAAAATATTTAGGGAGCTAAAAAATTTTGGATTGGAATGTCAGATTTTTAATTCTCAATCTGTTTTTTTTTTTTTTTTTTTTTTTTGCAGTACCAGGGATTGAACCCAGAGGTGTTCTACCTCCACGCTACACCCCCGGCCCTATTTTTATATTTTATTTGGAAACTAGGTCTCACGAAGTTGTGGAGGGCCTTATTAAGGAGAGAGAGAGAGAGAGAGAGAGACAGAGAGAGAGAGAGAGAGCGAGAGCTGAGGCTGGCCGCAAACCCGGATCCTCCGGTCTCTGCCTCCCAAAGTACTGGGATTACAAACGTGCGCCACTAGGCCCGGCCTCAATCTGGTTTTAAACTCCATTTTTGCAACCTTACTTGTTAAAACTGTTTTGTATATATCTAATTTTGGGTATCTGCATGACCCATGTGACACTGTTCTACAATGGTTAGATGAACGCCTGAGTTTCTGAATGCAGGAAGGATGTTCCACAGACTTGGACAGGAATTAGCATGGCATTACTCTTCCTGCCAATAGGAGATCTTTTTCAGTTTACACATCAAACTGCAAATTACTTTCCCATCGTGAAATAAAGTCCCTCACATTGCAACAGACATATAGAATACAGAGGCAACAGAGTATTCACACAGGAGCCAAAGCTTCATTCCAACAGATGAAAAGAGAGGCTATTTCCAAGGGAATAATTGGAATAAACAGAAGGCATTTAACAGAAAGTACTAGGTGAAAACCACCTCCTTTAAAAACAGTTGGTAATGTTTCTAGACTTATATAGTGCACTCAGAGCAATGACAGATTAAAAAACAAGCAAAAACCTTTCTTTAATTGGTAATTAAGGCCCAGACTCAGGGATATAACCTTCCTAGCACAGACAGGCCCAAGACAGGAGGCACGCAGAACACAGACTACTCAAGAAAAGAAAACCAGATCTGAAAGAAGCCTTTGACTCACTCGGCTAAAAAAGCCAGCAATAACTTACAAAGGAAGATGTGACTATTATTTCAGAATTGGTTCATTATTCATATCTTATTAACTCTGTAGAATATATAGTTATCATTTCAAAACATGGGCTTAGTCATTTCGATAATTTCACTTGTACTGCTCAAATTTCTTCAAGTTAAGAATCTCCTGGCCATTGGTACAGATAATTATTGAATAGACCCACTTAATTATTTTATCAAGAGATTGCTGCCCAGAGAGGCCAGCCAGGTCATCAAGCAGAGACATTACCAGGCACAGGGCCATCGGTATGGTAGACACAGGCAATGGCTTGCTCGCCTAGTTTTCTTGGGTTGATTAGGTGTGTGTGGGCTCTGCCACCTGCACACCAGACACTAGATGTGTGGCCACTAAACCATTTCTAATCTCCACCAAGATGGTCCTAAAGCTCTTTGTTTTTAAATTCTCCTTTGAGACCATGTGCACCTCCAACTACTTTTCTCTGACTCTTCTTCTTTATGCAAGCTGTTAATCAATTGCCAGATTAGAGCAAGTTGAAAAGCATGTGGAAGATGCAGAAAAGGACAAAGAAAGAGTCTAGATGAGCCTCATCAGACCCTTGGATGAAGGGAAACACTGAACCCATCTGCTCTGCTGAGATTTGGCGTGTTCATTCTGCTGCTTAAGACCACACAAAGTGTCTCCCAGGGATCATCCAGTTTCTTTCTTCTTTTCTTTTCTTTCTTTTCATGTATTTTTCTTTTGTACTTTTATTGGTGCATTGTAATTAGACATCATAGTGAAATTCAAAGTGATACATTCATACATGCACACATCGCTTAGTGCATTTCATGTACTCTTTTTTTTTTTTTTTTTGCGGTACCGGGGATTGAACCCAGGGGCATTCTACCTCCGAGCTACACCCCCAGCCCTATTTTTTATTCTTTATTTTGAAACAGGGTCTCACTAAGTTGCAGTGGGCCTTACTAAGTAGCTGAGGCTGGCCGCGAACCCGACTCCTCCTGTCTCAGCCTCCTAAGTACTGGGATTACAAGTGTGCACCACCACGCCCAGATTCATGTACTCTTTAACTCTTCGACTACTTACTCTAGCATAGAAGCTATAGACTTTGGATGAATAAAGCAGCTGTTAAACCCCAGCATAACAGGGAGGGAGCCAGGGCAATGTGCATCTGGTCACCCTCCTCCCATTGGCTGATCCTAACATCAACCCAGTGGCAAGGATGCCTGTATGGTGCCATTCATAGAAACCAGCTGCCCTGCACAGAATGCCATGGAGAAGAGCAGACAGACAACAGAAAAGATCCGCTATTTTCTTCCTGCTTTCTTCCTGTTTGAAACCTTTTCTCAATGATCATTTCATTTTCTTCTGTTCAACCATTTAATATTGGAATGTTTTAGGCTGTCTTGTCTTCTCACTCAACACCCTCTTCTCAGACAAACTCGTCCATACTTCTGGTTGCAATTACCACTTGTACACCAGTGATCCACAAATGTGTAACGATAGCTCAGAGCTGAGTCCTAAATACTCAAGTGCCTACTGGATATCTCCAGCTAAATGTCTCAAACCCAAAATGTCCACAACTGCCTGACATCCTCTAGATGGGACCTTCTCCCAGTATTTCCCCTCCCCACAAATAACTGCACCAGTCAGAAAGTTCTACAGTCCCAGAGTGGTCTCTTTCACATTCCATCTGCAAGACATCACTATGCCGATACACCACTGCCTTGGCAAATTTCTCAAATCGACACACCACCGCTTATCCCCAGCACCACCCAGGTCCAGGGACCGGCACCTGCACCAGGACCGCGATTGCCCACCTCACCCCTGCCCTGACTCCAACCTGGTTTTCCCTCAGTAGTTAGACTGATCTTTTAAAATAATCATAAGTCAGGGCACACCACTGCCATGCTGTACAACCTCCCATCATTTCTCGGTCTGGGATCTGGATCCTTGGCTTGCTACCTAAGGCCTCTTCCAGATCCTCTGGCATCCTGCTCCTTCTCACTGTCCCTGCTCCTGTCACACTGCCCTTGCTTATTTCCTGGGAAATGCTGAACCCCAAGCACTCAGAGGGCTTCTCTCTGTGGGAAACGCCCTCCTGGCCCTGCCTCTCCTTTGGTCACATGATTCCAACTCCTCCTCCAGATATCTCAGATCAGGCAAGCTGGAATGTTTCTGGGAGAAAACCTGCCTATCCCCTCCCCAGCCCAGATCCTCTCTCAGGGGCCTATGTAACTTTCCTCATTTCCCATTTTAAATGTACTTGTGTGGTTATTTGCTTAATATCCTTACCCTCAGTTCACTGTAAGAGCCATATGAACAGCTGAGTCTACCCTTGCTTACCACTGTGGGCACAGCACTGTGCCCAGAGAATGGCATATGAGCTACAGCATATTTGCTAAATGGAGATGGGGCTAGATGCCTGGATAAGTGCATAAATAGTGAGTAAGTGGAAGTAGTCAACGCTATTCCTACAGCTGGGAAGCCCTGGTTCCAACTGGGAGGTCTTGGGTGGAGGCTAATAGTACAAGAGTAAGATGTGAAATAGAATGTAGAAACCAAATTTTTAATGATTTCAAGATTTGTGTAAATTATAGTCTATTCAAGCAATCCTTTGGGTGGGCCCCGCCTCAAGGCATGCTGGGACCTCAGCACCCCAGGCCAGAAAAATAGGGGAGGAACTCTCTTGCCTGTCTACAGTCCTCAGAGCACAGAGGCCTGCTCATGAAAACAGTCCAGGCTGTGTAGGTTAACGCTTGGGTGCTCAGAGTTGACGGAGAGGTTAATACAGAGCTCAGTTTCAGTTACAAAAGCTGCCCTGCAGGGGTTTGCCATACCTGTCCATCAGCTGTAAAAACTTTCCAATCAGATAACACACATGGGAGCCTGCAGAGAGAGGGGAAAGGAAACTGGTCCCACTGGCTGTCTATACATGGCTGAGTGCTCTCATTGCAGGCAAACTCTTGTGCATTTCAATATTCCCCACCTTGATGCCAGCATGCTTTTTTTCTACTTTTTCCAAAACGTTTTGGAGCTGTCATGTAAACCCAGTCTACAATGCAAAAATAATCAGCAAAATTATTTTTAGAAAGAACACACAGTTTCATCTTGTAACCTAACGTGAATAAAAATAATTAAGAAACTCGTTTTAGGAAAAAGCACAATGACTCTTCTGTTTCTGAATATAACATGCTACCGGGGGTGAGAGACAAGACCTACAGCTAACTGTAAGGTTGCACTGTTAGCCTCAGGAGCTCCACAGAGATATGGAATTGGGAATTTCTTTAATGCCATGACAACTAATTTTGGCTACCATGGGACAATTTATGTTTTATCTACAGGAACTATCAAGTCTCAGACTCCCTGGCAAGTTGGATTTTGGCTGTTGGCTATTTTGTGAAACTTTGAGACTTTTCTTCATTTTTTTTTAAATATCTGTAGTGTTCCTACCTTGATGCATTCATTTCTAGTTCTTTGTAGAAACCGACTAGACACATGCAGCATGCATACAAAGACAGAAAGAAAGAAAGGAAGAAAGAACAGACCCAGGAAATGCCTTTCCTCCTAAGCGTGAGTATGCCAAGGCTCAGACTTGACTTTGCAGTTTTCCAAACTTGCCTCTGTTTCCAACGGCAACTGTGAAACACAACCAGCAGAGTGTTTCACATTTAGATTGCTTTTGCCAGTAGGTTGCATAATTAGATTGAATGTGCTTAATCTCTCTTAGAGCTAAAACATGAAAAGATTTCATTTAATAAAGGGGGAAAAAAACAGTGGAAAGTATTTGAAACCAAAGCACTTGTGGATTCCTAACATCAATACATAATGTCCTTTCCTGATTTGGTTTCAGAGGTTGCACACTGGAACTGCTGCATCTAATGGTGAGGTTTGTAGAAGAATTTGTTGTGGTTGCTTCCTGCCATCAGAGCCAAGACGAAAAAGGATTCCATCATAATATCTCCCATTATAGGGTTAGAGAAAGAAAACAAGGCTATCCCATTCAACAAAACTTTTATGAGAATCTGTGATGCCAAAGCATCGAGTTTGGCCTGATGGGGGAGAAACGAACCAGACAAAGCCCTGCCTCTGTGCATTTGTACCAATAAAGTAGAATTTTACCGTGAAAAATCGTAAATAATGTAACAGTGAGTATTTGGCATGTCGTATGATTTTCAAACAAATTATGTTGTTCTGGTAGGATCAGAGAGGACTTTTTGAGGAGAAAATGCCAGTTGAACTGAGCCTTAAAAGAAACAAACAAACGAACAGAGGTAAGAGGCACACATGCCATAAAATTTCACTAAAGTAATGGTCAAAGTTCCCGTTTTGAAAATAGCAGCAGCTTTTCTGAGTGTTGTAAGTTCTGATTATTCATTTACTATTTTCAAAAGCTGAAAGAGCAGAATTGGCTCTCACAGGAAGCACTCTGCAAGTCCCCTGAACTAATGTGTCGTTTTCCATCATTCAAGACAAGCGGGTGGGGGGGGCTGGTTTTGTTTTCTTTTAGATGTCACAGTCACATAGGTATAGTTTTTACCCCAGGAAGGGATTAAATCAGGATCAAAACTACTAGCTCTCACAGCTTTGCTTGTCAAATGCGTGTCAGTCTCCACCATCCCAACATGTGGAGCACTTCCTTTCCACATACCTCATGGTGCTCACCTCCTGCTAGATGCTATTTCTGCCAAGAGGCTAAGAGGCCTTCGCCCCCTTCAGCTTGTTCTCCCTATACATAATTTTTTCTACACACACACACGCACGCACGCACATGCACCCACACGCATGCACACGCATGCACACTCACACACATGCATCGCCATGATGGGAGGAGGAATATAATTCCTCCCCCCCGATATGTCCTCACTGTCACGAATCTGTTCCCTGAAAGCCCATAGAAAAATGTGTCCTCAGGAGGGAGCGTGTGTTAATTCCACATACTTATGATAAGCCCCGACTTACAAAATGACCCCTCATGACTGACTCTAGAAAAGAAAATAGAGCCGCTGTATCATTGCCCAGTCTCTCTTCAACTGCTTCGGAAATAGACAACATGGCCCAAATATGCCTTTTTGCAAGGACTACTTTAATCAGTTCACTGTCATTTAACAAATGCCAGTACCCATTGTGATCTCATACTTTTTTATTTTTAAATCATATTCTCTGGGGGCAGAAACCAAGGCATCAGAACTTTGGCAGCTCTCAGGGAGAGTCTAACGTACAACCTAGAAAGAAAACCCCAAGAGAAAGGGACAGCGTCTCCCTTCTGTCTTGTGTGTTCAGGACTCTGCTACTAGTCCCTAGCACAGTGCCTGTGCATGGTAGGTACTTTACAAAATTATTAATTACTGTTATAATTTGGATCTTAAATGTTCCTGAAAGGCCCATGTTTTGATGGGCTTGGTCCCCAGGGAGGTGACTTTAAGTGGTGGAGCCTCATGAGAGGTCTTTAGGTCATTGGCGGTGTGCACTTGAAGGGGATTGTGGAACCCTGGTCCCTACCTCTCTGTTTTGCTTTTCAGCCTGAGGTGAGTAGCTTGTTCTACCACATGCTCCAAAAAATGTGCTGCTTCACCACAGGCCCAAAAGCAATGGGGCCAACTGACCATGGAATGAAACCTGTGAAACTGAGCCCAAACAAACCTTTTCTTTTTATAAGCTGGTCATCTTAAGTATTTGTTATAGTTATGGAAGACTGACTGACACAGTTACCATTCTATTGTCTGCTTCTATGAGTTTAATTGTTTTGGATTCCACAAATAAGTGAGTACATGTAGTATTTGTCTTTCTGTGTTTGGATTATTTAATTCAGTATAATATTTTCCAAATTTATCCATGTTGTCAAATGACAGAATTTCTATTATGTACCACATTTTCTGTGTGTGTGTGTGTGTGTGTGTGTGTGTGTGTGTGTGTGTGTTTTACTGGGGATTGAACCCAGGGGCATTCTACCTCTGAGCTACACTCCCAGCCCTTTTGTACTTTTTGTTTTGAAACAGGGTCTTGCTAGGTTGCTGAGAGTCTCTCTAAATTTCTGAGGTTGGTCTCAATCCTGCGATCTTCCTGTCTCAGCCTCCCAAGTATTGAGATTACGGGAACCACCACACTCGTCTTACCACATTTTCTTTATCCATTCATCCATTGATGAATGCTTAGGTCAATTAACTTGGCTATTATCAATAATACTGCAATGAGCATGGACTTTCATGATACATAGTCAAATTTTAAAAATTTCAAATAATATGTTTTTATATATTATTCAGGATATGTTTTCATATAAAAACAACCATTCAGTTTGAGAAGGCATACAAAATTGACTTATGTATGATTCTGATGAGAAACTGGTATTTAACACAAATAAGCAAACTTCTGAGTAGATTATGTTGGGCAGGGTTGAACTAGATCCAACATAATAGGCTGTAATATCCAGGTCTCACATCAAGCCCAGGAAATGATCCTTGTTATTGGAGAAGTACTACCAAGAAATTATCATAAAACTTAGCTGTCTTTCCAGCAACTCAGTTCTGAGAAGGGAGATCTGAAACCATCTGGAGAGTTGATGTAGAGAAAAGTGGAACAGATGAGTTGTGCTCGGCAGGGGCATAGGAGCAATGCTTACCTAGAACAACCAGAGTCTGTCCATCAGCTGGAGGGAGAGCAGGAATCATCCTTAGGAAGGATGGGGAAGGTTACAGTGGCACTGAGCATCAGGCCTGGAGGCACTGCTGAGAACCGCCCACAGGAAGTGAGCCAAGAGGTGAGAGCAGGAAATCAAGTTTAGGAGTGTTCTAACTGGAGTCAGGCCCAGCCTATCTCTTAAACCCACCTTCCTTCCATCCGATTTGCTGCCAATCTGAAGGCTCAACTTTCACTTTCAATTCTAGCACCTATCCTAATCTTCAGAAAAAGAGATTTAAATAACTCCTGCCCAGTACTTTGAGATTCAACATGAGGTTACCTCTAACCTCCAGTATCACAAATCATCACACGACTTTGATCTCATTCCTGAGACTCAGGTGCCCACAATGAATTGTCTTCTAGCAATCAAGCTTCTTCATTGCTTATGGCCAACATCAAATGTATCAATTACTTTCAATCACAAGCGACAGAAAACCCAATCTAAATGGCTGCAACAACAACAACAAAAAGAATGCAGTGGTCCAGGCAACTAAAAAGTTGAGGGATAATGTTGTCTTTGAGCATCGTACATTTATTATATCCTTAGGGATTTATCTTCTTCCCTGCTAATTTCCAGTTCCTCCCATTTCTCTGTACCAGCTTTTTTCTCAGACTGGTTCCCCTCATGGTGCCAAAACTGGCTACCAAAGAAGGAAAATGGCGTCCACAGGTCCCCTTTGTCTTCCCCAGGCTAATGTCTAGCACTTGGTCTTGCCCTAATCTTTTCAAACTCTCGCTCCCTAGGAGTCTAAGTCCTGGGGTCTATTGACTAAGTTCCTTGAAGCCAACTTTCTGACTATCAAACATCACTTGGTTTCCTCTTACTCTGCCCCACAAATCTCCCAGAATGCCCTCTTGGAGCCCACGTGCTTCATTTTTCTTCTACACACTGTACTGCCTACCCTAACTTGCTTGTAGATTGAACCTCTGTTCAGAGGCCATCATCAGGTCTGGCTCCAGCTCCACATTGTTCTGTATTCCAACTATTATAGTTTTCCAGTTGCTGTTGGGCCAGACCCAAGATCTATTAAGTTTTTTTTTAATCCTCAAAAACATACATTTAGAAAGAGAGCAAGTCTAATAAAAAGATGAATAAAGCTATTCAAAATAATTCACAGATATTATTTTGAAAAATGCTAGTTTGAACTCTTTTCTAGAAAGAGCAGCAGAAATTATACAGAACTCTAAGAAAAGTGATCTTATTATTTACTAGCGACATTTTAAGCCAAGTATTTTCAAATCAAGATGTGTAATGTGATGAAACTAGAATACCACTGAATAATCTTTCAGGTTCCTTCTAAATAGAAGATTTAGAATGGCTTTAAATAATTTGCCTCTGGCTCATCTGTTTATTTAAAGTCCATACTTCTAAAGTGTTTGAGAACAGCTTGTTCTTTTTTCTTTTTATCATCTTAAACATCTCATCTGAAGGCTTATTTATAACATGAAGCTGCTTTAAGATCCTTTAGTCCCTTTTAAATTGTTCAAAAACAAATTTTACTCCATGTCCCATCTGGTTGTTATAAATTATGATTAGTCAAAGCCAGAATTATTAACATTTTATGGTACCAGGAACTGGCCCTTGGAACCAGAATTATGCAAGTGGTTGAGGTACACTGGGCAGATTCCCTGTCCTGACAATTATGTCTCCCCACAGAGGCAAGTATTCCCTTCTAAAATGTTGCTCTCTTACATCTTTTATTAAAAGAAAGAACAAGCAGAAAGAACAATTAATGGCCTGGGGATGTAGCTCAGTGGTAGAGTGCATACGTAGCATGAATGAAGCCCTGGGTTTCATAGCCACCCCCCCCCGAAAAAAAAACAGAATATAGTTAGAATACTGTACCATAATGCTTGGCTCTTTCAAAATAGTATGAGATGTCTATTCAGTTTCTCCATGCTACATCATCAGTGATCGATAAAGTGCTAATTAAAACAATTTGGCATTCATGATTACACATTTATTCAGCCTTCTTTTTAATGACATATGTCTATTTCAAGAATAAAATATTACCTTTTTCATGAAAAAGGAAAAGAAAATAGGATTTCAGATCTCAAAGAGATCTTGAAGATCTTCAAATGCAGCCATACATCTGAAAGATTTCCAAGGGTATTTCTCAAAGATTTAAACATTTCACTGCTGAAATATGCATATAAAAGTTCTCTATTGTCTCTTGAAGATAAAATCTCTTTTATGAAAGAAGAGGCAGTCATATCTGATGACAAAGGCCAGCCACGCTTTCCAAGACTGAGAAGCAAATCAGAGAATAAATACATCAAGATACCACTTAATGGTTAGCCAAATGGGCAAGCCTGTAACCTTAAAATAGTTTTTTTTCTGTTTGATGCGGTAATGATTTTCTAAGGAAAAAAAAAACACTTCATTGTTGGCAAACAATCTTTTTCTGCTTCCCCCAAACACTTTCCTCCTAATGAAAATATTGCTGCATTACTTGTTTTTCATAGTATGATGCTGAATAGGATACAGACTTGCCATATATTTCTTTACATTTCAATAGATATCTTTATCTCTCTCGATGGTTAAAGTGAATGTTGATAACAGTGTATGCCTGACCCTCTTGGAGTTTTAAAAATAAGTCATATTGGATGTAGGCGCTTTTACTTTGGTGCCTCACAGCTATAATCTCACAATGCCTTCGACATAGCAATGTCACTGTATTTGTGCCACTGTGTTATGTTCACAGACTTGTCTCCCACGCAGGTCATAGAAGAGGACCAGCCCAGTGATGTCTGTGCCAGTGAGATACTAAAATACTTAGCATACAGATATCAGTTAGATATGGTTCTGCATCTGGAACATCACAGCCTTAGAATCTGGCTTCTGAGCCCGCTTCAGTACTCTCAAAGTTTGCAAATTAGCACGTCTTAGAAGAGATCTTACATATGTTGTCTTGGACTCACATAATATTTTAAAACATTTCAAACTAGCATTTAAAATGTGGGTGATTTCAGCCAGGTGTGGTGGTACAGGCTTGAAATCTCAGTACTGGGGAGGCTAGGCAGAAGGACCAGAGGTTCAAGGCCAGTGTGCAGTAACCTAGCAAGACCCTGTTTCAAATTAGAAAATAAGAAGGGGCTGAGGGTGTAGCTCAGAGGAAGAACCCCTGGGGTTCTACCACAAACAAATAAACAAACAAGACACAAATGTGGGTGATTTCATATGAATCTCAGGATTTCAGCTGCTCTTCAAAAATCAGAAGTTCTGGCAGCAGCTGGCCTGATTCCTCATGTGATATTAATCAACTGCTGTGGGGCAATAATTGGTCCTTTACACAGGGCATGCCCTCTTCAGTTTACCTCGGCCCCTGCTGCTCCTTGTGGTCCCCAGACACCAAGACCAAGAATCAGCTGCCATTTATATTTGTTCTGCATTTCTTTTGGTACATCAATATTTTTCTTTTTTTTTTTGATTGGTGCATTAAAACTATACATAATCCTGAGATTCATAGTGATACATTCATAAATGCATGTAACATTATTTGGTCTGTTTCATTCCCTGTATCTCCCCTTTCCCTTCTCTCTTCCCTCCCCTATCCCTTCCACTACTCTATTGGTCTGTCTCCTATTTTCATGAGGTCCTTTTTCTTTCTCCTTCCTTCCTTCCTTTCTTTCTTTTTTTCTCTCTCTCCTTCTTCCTTCCTTCCTTCCTTCCTTCCTTCCTTCCTTTCTTTCTTTCTTTCTTTCTTTTTTTCTCTAGCTTCCACTTATTAGAGGAAACATGTGACCCTTGATTTCCTGAGTCTGGCTTATCTCACTTAGCATGATGTTCTCAGGTATATCAATGTTTTTCTATAACCATGTTTTTTGTGTTTAGTTTTGTTTTATTTATCATCTAAAAAAAAAAAAAGAAGAAAACTGAAGATGAACCTAGAGGGCCATATGATATTTTTTCTTCCGGTGCTAGGGATCGAACCCAGGGGCATTCTACCTCTGAACTACACCCCAGCCCTATTTTTTATTCTTTATTTTGAAACAGCATCTCACTAAGTTGTAGAGGGTCTCACTAAGTAGCTGAGGCTGGCCGCGAACCCGGATCCTCTGGTCTCAGCCAAGTACTGGGATTGCAAGCGTGCAGGATATTTTTTTTTAATTTGCCAACGTGCTTTATTTACCTGCCCACCTGAACTATTCAGGAGCCTTCTGGTTAATTTATTCAACACACTCAAATGTGAGCTCCAGGATCTAAATGGTCTCCCTGTTTCCACCTTCTCACCCATGTTAATCCACACCTTCTACATTCAGAGCTATTGCTCTTTTCTAAGGTCTTTAGTGGTGGTGGAAGTACTAGGAGTAGTAATGATAGTAACAATAGTTGATATCTACCAAATGCTAATAGTAACTAGCAGTCCAGCACCACCCCATTCCATGTTCTCTGCATGCAGGTCCTATCCTTACCCACTGTGCATGGGCTCTGACCTGTTCTGTACAGATGCCCTCAGCACCTTGCTTGGCTCCTGCAGGGCCTTCCTTCTGTTGCTGATACCATGGACTCCCAACCAACCATGTGGCACAACTCAGAGCAGAGAACTCATGGTCAAATCTTTGACCAGTAAGAGATGAGTTGGTGTATATATTTATCCCCCCAGAAGTTAGAAAAATACTTTGTACTTGACATCAAGCCAGCCAGTTCCATTACATAGCTTACAGAGCCTCATGCTGTCCACCTCCTTCCCATCTCACTCCCCCTTTCCCTCACCCCTGAATCCTACTCCCTAGGATTGTACGCCACAGCTCTGCTTCCTGGGGATCTCAGACTGAGATGTTCTTCTACATTTCTTTCATATATACAAAGTGTGTGTGTGTGTGTGTGTGTGTGTGTGTGTGTGTGTATGTGTGTGTGTGTTATTTATATTGCCTTCAGAGGCCACCTCATCATATTACTACTCACTTTTTTGGTCACAGGAGATAAAAAAGAATTTCAAACTAAGTCACAAGGGTTGGAAGGACACGGGAGTATTTCCCATGGCAGGAGAGGAAAGGACTACAGTTGGGCTAGGAAAACTGGAAACATAGCGCTCTGGCTCTCTCTCATTCTCATTTGTCTCTGCTCCTATTGTCACACCAGTTACATTTTTGCTACTATGGTCCAACTTCTTCCAAGTAGTAAGGCCATGATGGAAAAGATTTTCCAGCCCACGCTTCCCCTGGCTCCCAGTACACACTTCCTATGGCTCCAGCATGCACTTTTCATGGCTCTCAGCACACACTTCCCAGGCTCCAGGCACACACTTCTCCTGACTCCCAGCAAGAACTTCCCCTGGAGCCCTAAATGCATTTTTCATGGTTCCAGGAAAACACTTTCTGTACTTACTTGGGCTCCAGGCACTTGCTGTGTATCCAGACATTCACTTCTGTTAGCTCCCTGAATGCACTTCCCGCGGCTCCTACACACACTTCCCAAGGCTCCCAAAAGGCACTTTTCACTGATCCAGGCATGCACTGCCCCTGGCTCCTGGCACGCACTTCCATGGTTCCCAGCATGCACTTTCTGTGGCTTCAGACATGCACTTCCATGGCTCCCTGCACCCACTTCCTATGGCTCCAGGGATGAACTAACTCTGGCTCCTAGCACACACTTCCCAGGCTTCAGGTACACACTTCCTCTGGCTCCAAGTGTGTGCTTCTCCTGGCTCCCTAAATGCATTCTTCAGGGTTCTAGGCACTTTCTCTGGCTCCAGACATGCACTTCCGCTAGCTTATGACGCACATTTCCCATGGCTCCCAGCGTATACTTCCAATGTTTCCTAACACATTTCCAGGGCTCCCAAAAGACACTTTTCACTGCTCCAGGCATGCAGCTCTCATGACTACGGGGCATGCACATCCCCTGGCTCATGGCATGCCCTCCATGGCTCCTGGAATGCACTTCCTGGGGCTCCCAGCACTTCCCATGGCTCTCTGCACCCACTTCTCCTGGCTACCTGTGTACATTCCCCATGGCTCCAGGCACACGCTTCCCCTGGCTCCCTAAATGCACTTTTCAGGGCTCCAGGCATACATTTCTTGGGCCCAGACATGCTCTTCCTATGGCTCCCAACATGCGTTTCCGTGGCTCTCTGCACCCAGTTCCTCTGACTCCCCACATATACTTCCCATGGATCCCAGCCTACACCTCCCATGGCTCCCTCCCAGCATACACTTTTCAGGATTTCCAACATGTACTTCCCAGAACACACTTTTTCTGTCATGTACTTCCCATAACTCCTCGTATGCACATTTCATGGATCCAGGGTTATGCATTGTTGATGGCTCTGGAATACACTTCTCATGGCTCCCTGAACCCATTTCCTATGACTCCAGGAATTTACTTCCTGTGGCTCCCAACAGGCACTTCCCATGACTCTGCTCCCACTTCCTACGGCTCCCAGCAGGCACTTCCCATGGCTCCCTGCACTCACTTCCCATGGCTCCCCGCATGCACTTCCCATGGCTCCAGGAATGCACTCCCCATGGCTCCCTGCATGCACTCCCCATGGCTCCCTGCATGCACTTCCCATGGCTCCCTGCATGCACTTCCCATGGCTCCAGGAATGCACTTCCCATGGCACCCACTTCCCCTGCCTCCAGATACGCACTTCCTCTGGCTCCCCATAGACACTTCCCATGGCTCCTAGCATGGAGTTCCCATCGCTCCCAGCATGCACTTCCCATGGCTCCTTATTGGCATGCTCTTTTCAGGATTTCCAACAGTACTTCCCAGGGATCTAGCAACACACTTTCCCCTAGCTCCTGGTATGCACTGCCTATAACACTCCACATGCACTTTTCATAGCTCGAGGAGGATGCACTGCCCATGGCTTCAGAATGCACTTCCCATGGCTCCTTGCACCCACTTCCCATGACTCCAGGCACTCACTTTCTGTGGCTCCAGACATGCTGTTCCCATGGCTCCCAGCACACACTTCCCATGGCTCTCTTCACCAGCTTCCTCTAACTCCAGGCATGCACTTCCTGTGGCTCCTCACACGTACTTCCCATGGATCCCAGCACTGACTTCCCATGGCTCCTGCACCCACTTCCTATTGCTGCAGGCACTCACCTCCTGTGGCTCCAGACACGCTCCTCCCATTGCTCCCAGCGCATCGTCCATGTCTCCCTGCACCCTATGCCTCCAGACACTCATTTCCTGTGGCTCCCATCAGGCACTCCCATGGCTCCCTGAACCCACTTCCTGTGGCTCCAAACATGCCCTTCCCGTGGCTCCCAGAAAGTACTTCCCATGGCTCTCTGCACCCACTTCCTCTGCTCCCGCACTCACTTCCCATCACTCCCAGCATGAATTTCCCATGGGTCCCAGGATGTACTTCCCATGTACGCACTTCTTGTGACTCTCTATACCCACTTCCTGTGGTTCCAGACATTCACTTCCCATGGCTCCCAGCATGCATGTTCCATAGCTTCCTGTACCCACTTCCTCTGACTCCCTGCATACACTTCCCATGGCTCCCAGAATGTACTTCCCATGGCTCCTGGCATGCATTTGCTGATTCCAGAGATACACTTCCCATGGCTCCCAGCAAGCACTCCCCATAGCTCTCTGCACCCACTTTCTCTGGCTCCCTGTATACACTTACAAGGCCTCCCAGCATACACTTTTCAGAATTCCCAGCATGTACTTCCCAGGGGTCTGGGAACATACTTCCCCTGGCTCCCAGCATAGACTTTACATGACTTCTACACGCACTCTTCATTGCTCCCAGGGGATGCCGTGTTGATGGCGCCTGAATCCATTTCCCGTGGTTCCTGACCTCCACTTCCCATGGCTCCAGGCATGCAATTCCCATGGCTCCCAGCATGTGCTTTTCAAGATTCTCAGCATGGATTTCCCATGGTTCGTGATGCACTCCCCCTGGCTACCAGGATTCACTTCCCATGGCTCCCCCTACCTATTTCCTATGGCTCCAGGCACTCACTTCCTGTGGCTCCAGACATGCTTTCTCATGATTCCCAGCACATACTTCCCATGGCTCTCTGCACCCACTTCCTCTGGCTCCCTACACACAATTCCCATAGCTCCCTGCATAGACTTCCCCTTGCCCCTGGCGTGCACCTCCACTGGCTCCCAGGATGCATTTCCTGTGGCTCCCAGCATGTATTTCCCATGGCTTCCTATGGCCTCCAGCATGCAATTCCCACATCTCTCTCCATCCACTTCCTCTGGCTCCAGGCACACACTTCCTCTGGCTCTCTGCATACACTTCCCATGGCTCCCAGGATCTGCACGCACCTCCTACGACTCCAGGTGTGCATTTTCCATGGTTTCTGGCCTATACTTCCCATGGCTGTACCCATACACTTCCTTTTGCTCATACCATACCCTTTCCATGGCTCCTGCCATTTGTTTTCCAGGGCTCCCAGCATGCCCTTCCCCTTGCTCCCAGAATGCACATTGCATGGCTCCCAGGGCTCCTGGCATGCACTTCCTATGACTCCAGGTATGCATTTCCCTTGGCTCTGGCCTGTAATTCTCATGGGTCTACCTATGCACTTCCCCTAGCTCCCGGCATGCACTGCCCCTTGTTCCCAGCACACCTTTCCCATGGTTTCCAGCAATCATTTCCCATGACTCCCAGTAGGTACTTCCATGACTCCCAGCATGTACTTCCCCTGGCCCTCACATTGACAGTAACCACTTTTATTTCTTTTTTTTTTTTTTTTTTTTTTTTTGCGGTACCAGGGATTGAACGCAGGGGCGTTCTACCTCCACGCTATGCCCCCGGCCCTATTTTTTTTTATACTTTATTTTGAAACCGGGTCTCACGAAGTTGCAGAGGGCCTCACTAAGGAGATGGAGAGAGAGAGACAGGGAGAGAGAGAGCAAGAGAGCTGAGGCTGGCCGCGAACCCGGATCCTCCGGTCTCCGCCTCCCAAAGTACTGGGATTACAAGCGTGCGCCACCACGCCCGGCTGCCCACTTTTATTTCATAAAATTTATTTTATGGATTCCCAAAAGAGGACTTTTACTCTCCTGGG